>JAVJIF010011556.1:7500-164927 GCA_038442645.1 Agave tequilana | reverse complement strand
CAGAGAATACCTAATGAGGCCAGCATGCTGCAGGTAACAAAACCGCCTCCTTTTGGTGGTGGGATCGCCGCTGCTTCCGCTGTTGCTGGTGCTCACCACCGCAAGGTTGGCACTGTTCAGTTTGGCATGACAAGGATGTATTAGTTTGGAGGGCGAATAAGGAGGCAAGTTTGATCAGTTATTCAATTGAAGGGGGAAATCTTCATCCATCGACAGAGATCTTTTAACAAAACAACCAATTCTTTTGGTTGATGGTTATCACCCCTGATGTGCGGGTCTGTTGCCCTTACCTGTTCGCTGGAAGTGCATCCTGCAGCTCATCCCATTATTGTTTAGGGATAAAATCCATTCTCATCAACTTGCATTGTTCATCAAGTGAAACTGTAACAGGTTCTAGACTGTTCTTTTCCAATCCCGTTTAAATGTGAATCTTAGTGGTGAAATTGCGTAAAACACATAAAAGTATCGCTGTTTAATGATATTCCTGTTGTCTGAACTCCCCGGCGAGGTCATCTGTACGACATCATCTGTACAATCAACACCCAGAACTGCAAAATTGTGCATATGATTATACCCTTTGTCAAAATTTATCAATGCAAGTTTTATGATAGCGTGCCGACAGTCCTCTTTCCTATTGGATATCATCTATGTTGGATGAACTAAATCCTTGAAAGGTAAACTGTGCTCTGAATTTCCAGGGGCTGTATGTCGTGTGATGTGTTTATATTGTTTGTTTTCTGTAACCTATGTTATAGTATTCGTACGCTAGATTGATGCTTGCGTGCATGCTGGTTCCATTTCCATTGGAAACATCAGAGATTGTGTGTGTGTGTGAGAGAGAGAGAGAGAGAGAGTTATTTCTACTAAATTTATGCTGGTGTTTTTTTTGTTCCCCTCTCATTGAGCAAAATTGACTATTTATAAGTATAAGGTTCACTCCGTTGAAATTAATATATATTATTTAAAATAACAACAAATAAAAAAAAATCAAGTATTGGTTGTTTTCTTGGCTATACATCAGGAGACACAAAATAAATCACTAAAAATAGCATATTGTTTAGATCTATAACTTAGACATATGAATTATCGATCTGACGATTTGATCATATTTAAACATTTAAAAAATTTTACACACCAACTTTTATTAAGTTTTAAATGCTCTACACTGTTAAATTAACTAACTCAATGTTTTGATTGATCATTCTGCGCATATTTGATTATTAAGCAAGAAGAATTCAAAACATTTTAATTTTTATTTTTAAACATTCTTAATAATATAAATCAATTCTAATGGAGGGAATCTACAATTTGGAGAACCCGTCTTTTGATGCAAAAGAAAGGTTGAAGAAAAGAGATGAAGGAGAGAGAAGAACCCGGGGGGGATTGAAAAGGTAAAAGAAAGAGACAGGCGGACAAAGTACTGATAAACAAGCAAGTCATGATCACATCATGGCGGCGGAATCAGTCCAGTACTCAATAAGAGATTACTTACATTAATTGATACAGAGCAATTAATATCAATTAATTAATTTGTTGGGTATTGGGAGGCCGAGGAATTCGGTGGCAGATTTGGCCATGATTGCGGCGAACTCGTTGAAACTGATGACGCCGTCACCGTCGGTATCGGCGACACGCATCATCTCGGTGAGCTCGGAGAAATCGAGGGCTGGCCCATTTTGGCCATGGAGCGGGCAAGCTCGGCGGCGGAGATGTAGCCGTTGCCGTCGCGGTCGAAGGAGCGGAAGACGTCGAGGAGCTGTTGCTGATCGAGGAGGGCCTGGTCGCTCATGAGGGGCGCAATGGCATCCACCAGCTCCTCGAACTCGACGGAGCCGTTACCGTTGGAATCCATGTTGGAGAGGAGGGAGTGGATCTGGTCGCCCCCGGGCCGGAGGCCCAGAGACCGGAGGAGGGCCGCCAGCTCCAGATGGGTGAGGCTGCCATCGGAGTCCATGTCAAAACGGTCAAATATGTCCCTCAATTGCTTCAGATGGTCAGCCCGCAGTTGCTGTTGTTTGAGGCGGCCCATGTTGATGGAACGAGAATGTTAATAATAATGTTTGGAAGACGGAGGAGGAGGAGCGGAGATAGCTGCAATCATAGAGCAGAGGAAAAAGGGAAGAAAAGGAGGAGGAAAACAAACAACCAAACAAGGAATTAGGAGAGATTAAGAATAGAGAGAGAGAGAGAGATTAGAGGGAGGGACTACTAGTATTTATTGTCTATTTCTATTTCAAGTTGTTTAGAATTGGCTTCTTCTTTCTTGGAAGCTGAGGTGACACGGCGAGGACTCTGAAAATTCAAGACGACCGCCGGTGGTTTTGATTATTTTTACCTATAAATTATAGAACTGAGAGGAAACGGTCTTTTCCTTTCTTTATATCTTTCCTAAGCTCAAGCTCAGGCTTAATAATCTAGATCCAGACCTTTAGATTCAATGTATGTTTGACTTGGACTTGCGGCAAGTACACTGTACACATGCAAAGATTCTCCGGTTGTCCATTTGATTTGGTCATCCAGCATGGTACTTCTGAGTTGTCACACTTTTTTTATTTAGAAAACTGTCTTTCAATTCAAAATACTTATATAAAAAAAATCTTTGTAGTTTCGAATCATGTGAATACCAAGATTTTAATGTGAAAAACTCTTGTCCTCGTCAAAAAATTTATTGTAATTTTTTAATACCTATTAGATGTATAATTTAAATTGATTTGAACGGCCCGTGTGACGGGCATTTAAAACTCATCATACACTAGTCGCGTAGGTGGCTTGGAGCTTTATTTTTTTCACTTTTTTCTAATTTCTGTTCAACTCACGGCGATAATTTTGGGAAAATTATCTTTGAGTCCCTCATGGTTGTTGGGAAAATTGTCTTTGGGGGAAAAAATAATATTTAATTTTTTATATCCCTGTTGCCTCATGCTGCCTCTTTATTTAAATTTTTTATTTTGATTTTTGGGAGTTTAGTGTTTGTATCTTTTAGAAATATTAATGTAATTATTGTTGTGACTATGGGGATTGGAGCTGGAGATCGGAGGTAATTTTGCTTGTTGTTTATTTGATCAAGTGTGACAGATCAAATTATAAAAAAATAGATAAAAATGATCAAGATAGACAAAAGCTAGAAGGTTGAAAAGAAATTTATAAATTAGACAAAAATTGATGAAGATGGACAAAAAAGACGAAAATTGGACAATATAAAAGTAGACATAAGTTGAGTAAGATAGACAGAAAGAGAGAGAACTTGAGCATGATCTCCTGCTTTATATTTACTTTTTAATTTTTCTATTTTATAATGATCTCTTCTTGATCAAACACGTGCGACGTAGACTTACAGATGCGCCAGTCCGACAAGTAAAACTTATCAACTTAGGACAAGTTAAAAGAGCGAAGGGGAGACAAAGTGGATGCAGGAGATATGACAAGATATAGAGGCTAAATGTCTTAGTGAAGACATATTGCTCGATAGGAATGAGTGGACAAAGCTGATCCATGTGCTCGACCCAGCATAATTCTCTATTAGTTCATGTAGCCAACTCCAAATACCTGGGATAAATGGCTTAGTTATTGTTTATAATAATCTCTCTGTTTTTTACCTCTCTAATATTTGAATCTTTCCATGACCAAACATATTCTTGTATGTTATTTATTTGGTCAAGGGAAACAGATCCATGACAAAGTTGGACATAAATTTATAAAATAAGACAAAAATTGACGAAGGTAGACAGAAATAGAGAAATTTTGACAAAAAATATAAAAGTAAACAGAAATTAATGAAGGTGGACAGAAAGAGAAAGTTCAACAAAAATATATAAAAAGTAGACAAAAATTGACTAAGACATACAAAATGGAGAAAAATTGGACGCGATCTCCGCCCTCTGCCACCCCCGGGTTGCTGAAGGTTATCTCCTTTCTCAACAAATTGGTAAGAAGGTGGATAAAATCATTCAGGGCAGAGAAAAATACTAGAGTAGATGGACATAATATTCTGAAAACGTAGAGAGATATTAAAGAATTTACATTAAAAAAGTAGACAATTTTGAAGATATAACATTAAAGAAAGTAGACATAATATGAAAAAAAAATTAGAATAGGTGAACATAATATTAAAGAAAGTGAAAGTAATTTTGAAGTGGACAAAATGTATGATAAGGTGGACATAAGTTTGGTGAATGTGGACAAAATATTAGAAGTGTACAAAATTTATAAGTTAAAACTAAATAAATAAATACTTATATATTATGAATAATTTGCTAATTATGAATAAATTGCTAACGACAAATCTCTTAAAGGGATTCCAATGTGCATTTAGCATCCATTGTGGGTGGACCAAAAAAATAAGAAAAAATTGGACAGAAATATAACATCCATGCAAAAAAATCATCCATGCAAAAAAAATAATAATAATAATCTCTGCACGATGCAAAAAAAATTATCCAACTTGAGAAGAACAGAAATTAAAAAGAGTGGACAAATAAAGCCTGCAAGCCAGTTCACAAGACTAGCATGTGATTAGCACAAACCCCCGTCACGCAGGCCGTTCAAATCAACTCACACAGGACACCTAATTAAGAACAATATTAGTATTAATAAAACACAATGAAATTTTTAGTGGAGACAATGACTTTTTCACATTAAATTTTGGTCAAGAGTTTATTCACGTGATTGAAACACTTCATAGATTTTTTCACACGAGTGACCTTTCACAGGGATTGAAAGACAATTTTTCCCTTCTTTCTTTGTGGATCTGCATTGTAAAAATCTAGCAACGACAGGAAAAACATTAGTAAGGACTGGGAAAACACCAGTCTTCAGAATTCAAACCAATGGTTATTAACATTACCAATAAAAACCAGAATTATCACTTGCTTTGTTACTACCGGTACAAGATACTTGGGATGGAAATGGAGCTTCTTGTTAGTTATTTTTGATTCTACACATAAACATCAACGGTTGTTCTTAACTTCCTTTCAAAATTATGCATGATGAAAGACAATAGTTAACTTTTAATTCGCTGAAATCTCTCGGGTGAAGGAAAAGGAAGGAACGAATTATTAGTGTTAGGTGACATACATAATACAAATATTGTCAAAAGAGCAAGAATTTATGGCATTGTAAATAGAAGAGTGAAGACGATAAGAATTGGGCTCATCTGGAATTGGGTAGATATGCTCCGTATACTCTCCATCCACCTTAACCAGCTCCACATGTGCATGCTGCTCTGGCACTGGCACGAAGTTGAGTATATCAATTTGTTTGCAGATCTTGTGGAGATGTGTCATGGAGAAAACAATGTTGAATTCATCCTCTTCTTCTATTTCTCCCTGCCGCATGCTTATACCCATGTCCGCTCCCCGAGACTTGACCAACCCAAACAATAACGAGCTCCCAATAATAGGCCTGGATCCTTCACCCAAACAGCATATCTGTGTAAAGAATATCAGAGAATTATGAATAAGAACTGTTCATGAGCAAGTTTGACAAGAGCCAGTCAACTACAGACCTAGAACTCATCCGGCATCGCAAGTCAACAATGTGCAAGTTTGACAGGGGTGCAGTGGTTGCCCCACTACCAACATTCATTCATCACGACGTTACTTAGATAGGAGTGCAAACAGATCGGATATTGCATTTACCATATCCGCATCCGCTTGCCAATCACATACACAGCTACGGATAGTATCCACTGAAATTGTAGTTGGATGCAGATACGGATGAGATATAAATGAAAACGGATATGGTTTGTGGATCGTTGAACAAATATCACTATATCACCATTCATCTTATGTAAAATTAAAGCAAGACTTATCCTAATACCCAGAAAGATTTACCTAACATAATCACCTAACAGAATAAATTACTAATAAATGCACATATATAGTAGATATAATGAGCGAATTATGCATTCTTTTTCATGAACGAATTATTTATAATGCGTTAGAAAGACTCCATGTTACGGGGTTTTCGAAAGATAAAGCATTTACCATATTTGTACTCGCTTTTTAATCACATAAAAGGTTTTACGAATATGGATATAGTAAGGAAAACTCGTAACTGTATTTGCAACCAGTGCGGAAATGATTCCACATCGGTTGCCCCCCCCCCCCCCCTAATCTCAGAGCATGAAATTGAAATGTAGCCCGCTTAATGCACAAAATGGGTCCAATTACGAAGGAATAACAGTAAAGCTAGATGAATGCACCTCAATAATATGCTAAATCTTTGTCTTTTCTGTTTGGAAAACTATATAATTATTTCCTATAAATAAGGATACTAACAAATATACTAGAGCATTTACCATATCCGTATTTGGTCCCAATCACTAATATGAACACAGGTACAAATATAATTGGTAAGGAAACTTCATATCGTGCCTGTCAAAATCAAACAAGGATATAGACTATGTTGCACGGACACGACAACATTGAAATGACACGACACACGAACACATGATGAATTCTTAAAAATACACATGACACGAGGAAAATCAGTACGAATATGGATCAAATATGAGGGAAGCAAATACAATTATGTTTCTACTAAACACACACTTATATTACTATTCATCTTAACTAAGATTAAAAAAATTATAGTTCCATTTATCCTAACACCAGACTGGTTTTATAATGTCTAAATAAATTTATGTAGAAATTAAATGGTCTATAGTAATAGAAGATATGATGAAATGAAATTCATGATGGAGCAATATGGTGTTCATGTTGAAATTAACTCTATATGATGCACTACTAATAAAGTATTAGTAGAGATAGGATAGGTAGAAAGCACTAGGGTAGATTTTACTAATTAACACGCACGCGTCCACACACACTAATGTGAAACGTGTATGAGTGTTCAAAAATTAGTGATAATGTTACTTAACTCACGCTTCACCAACAAGTTACAATCATTGTGTAGAAAAATAAATTAAAACCAATAGCGTTGAACAGATGGATTTAACAAACAGTCTAATTAGTTATAAGCGCAATAATCCTACTCGCAATATAGAAAATCAGCAGAATACGGGTTATCAGATTCTCACAACTCACAATATTATAATAAACAACAGAAAGCAATAATAATATTCCAGAGATAAAATTATTTGATGTAACCCGATAAATAATTTGACTGTAGAATTAAAACCTCACCTACTGAGAATCGCGCTCGATCTAAGTGTCCTGTTACTGAACATGCGTAGCTCTTATTTCCACGAGTCCAATGCTCTGAGAATTGCACGAATCGGATCCTGCACAACTGAGATATGGCCGAAAACCAAACCCGACGTTTAACGGGTATGTTCCGCTGCTAACGGGTCTGCACTGCTGAAGTAGAGCGGGTCTGGATATGGAGTTGAATCGAGCTTGAGTTGTCAAGGGTCGATTAGCTTGCTAGCGGGTCTGATGCGGGTCTAATGTCACTGTAGCAGAAGTGGATCTGAAGTGGAGTCGGGTCTGCAGAGAAGATTCGGATCGGGATGAATAAGCTTGTTGGTAGGGTCCAAATCAACTCTAAATGGGTCGAATTCTAGTTTGAACCTGAGTTGGGTTCAATTGTCAGTTGCACCTCGTCGGAGACGAAAGACTTGCTCGGCAACACGCGAGAGGCGTATGAGGAGGCTGCCAGAGGTGGGAAGGACTCGCGCTAGTGGTGCAGACGGGGATTTGGGCTCACGCACGGGCGTGACAGGTCCGGGCTCGAGCACAGAGACGTGATGGGAGGCCTGGCTGGCTTCAGCGCGCAAGGAAGAGGGCGCAAGGAAGGCGGCACATGTTGTTGCTGTTGGGGATGTTGATAGTGGTGGTGTTGTCAGCGGCGAGGTTGTTGATGGGTTCAATTGGACGAGAGTACAAGAAGCAGGAGAAGACGAGTAAGGAGGGGGTGGCCGAGGGAGGAGGGGGTGTAGGCTGTATAAATTTCATTAAGAGAAGTCCTCAAAATGCGAGCCTCACTCCAACGCGAAAGTCGTGTTTCAACTAAAACGCGAACCTCGCGTCCATGGGCAAACGCGGACTTCAAAACGCGAGTCTGAGTAACTCCGCGTCTCACGCGGGTCTGAGCAACTCCACGTCTCGCATCTAACGCGGGTCTGAGCAACTCCGCGTTCTAACTGAGACGCAGACTTTGAGTGCCGCGTCTACACAACAACGCGAGGTCTACGTCAAGCGCGAGACCCGTTTTTCTAATGTAACTGACCCTCATTACTGGGTCAATTAACTCCCCATATAACATGGGAGTTAATTCCCATTATGGAGGAATTTTAGGGGACAATTATACCCCTAAGACCCCATATAAATAGCCTCGAGAGTTATGAAGGGAGGGGCTTTTTCTAGAGAAGAGAGGCTTTTTGAGATTTGGAGCAGAGAATTCTCAAGCTAAAAACTTCTTTTTCTTTTCAACCACAGAGGTTCAGAGAGAGAAAAGAAGAAATCAATGGACTCTAAACATTTAGTGTGTTAAAAACAGAGCTCCTTTCTGATTACTTTTTTTAGAAAGCATCTTAGAGAGAAGCTTGTCGTTCGGTCAATCAACGAAGAACAAGAATCACTCTCCATCATCACATCAAGAACCCAGCCTTAAATAGAGGAGAAATCTAGATATTTTCTCCTCTTTTGTAATTGGCATCATTTTGTTGTAATATTTCATCCACTCAAAGAAATTTACGCATTATTTTTCCGACCAAATAGGGAGCAGTGGAGGGGCCGCAGGTGGTTACGGGTAAGGGTGGGAGAGAGGGAAGCGGACGATGAGGACTAGGGTTAGGCTTTAGGCTGGAGAGGGAGAGGGAGATGATGAACAATACAGTTTGTGAATTTTTTCAAGAATTTTCATGGGATTTTTTTGGGGAATTTTGAGAGAGAAATTAAGGTTGGAAGAGGGCGGAGTTTGGAAGAAGAGGATAATTGGTTAAGGCTTCACACTCAAAACCTATGGATTTAGGGCTTCACACTCCTAGATTTGCAAAAGGAAATTGTCACTAAGAAAATAATCCAATTTTCATTAACCAAGAATTCACCGTCCCAATTTATTTGACTCACGCATATATATAGGCTTACAAATTGATGACTCTTTTCTCACAACGATGCACTAAAAAGAGAAAACAACACGTAAAATAAAGAGAAATACAGACTCTGACACAGCATGAATAAAATACTGGCTCTATCTCAATATTAGAACCACATAGAAGCCACGCATCATCGCCAACGATGATATATGCTCCAAGGTCGTGTCCCGATATATGCATCATTCTCCCCCGAGGAGAGAAACTCGACCCCGTCGAGTTAGGGGCAGAAAGGCTCTCAGAACACAACTGGGCCAACCTGCTGCAAATCACTGCGACTTAGCCATGTATTCTTGGTAGGTGATTTCCTTCCTGACGAATCAGATATCGTCGAGTTCCACCATCTCTATTAGAGAAAATTTAATCATCTAAAATTTTATCAAATTTCTCTACTGTATTAAGATGAATCTTAAGAGTGGTTGAAATAGGGGCTCTCAGAAAATTGCTCAAGGGAGGACATATCAATCAGTAGGGTAAAATCAAGACCATTATAATCCACTAGGTCTTTAACGTCGAAAGTAAGATTGATTCCAAATCTTTAGAAAGAACTATGACATAAGCATTGTCATTTAATTATTCAAGATTTTGAAAGGTCTGAGCATGCAACCGTTCAACAACTTTACCAATACTAAAAGTCTTAAATCTTTTCCCAATGTTAGCTTGTAACTCGTAGTTGACGTTATATGCAATGTTAGCACTGATCTTCTTGTGTAATTGTGCACGTGTGATGCAGATTTAGACTCAGATACTTTATAGTGTTCAGCTATAGGGATATGATCAATGGGTTACCTAGATTTACTACTGTAAATAATTTATTGAAGTCTTTTATTTGTTGTCCTATTGAGACTTGAAATTCTTACTTTCAATGTTTTCACCTACGGGGTACGCAAGAGAAGCGGTAAAACAAAAGAGGATAGGGATGGTGTTGACAGTAGAGAAGGAATGGTGTAGCGACCAGATTAGGCAATAACAGTAGGGGTTGACAGCAGAGAAGAAAGGGGGTGACGGTCAAAGCAGACCACGACAGTATGAAAATGAAGGAGCAGCCACAAGTGGGAGGGAGGTGGAGTCAGCAGCAGAGCCTAAAAAAGGAAAGAATGGGCGATAGTTATGGCAGCGATAGCCGGGATAGCAGCTGCTTAGCCAGGGAAACAACTCTAAATTCTTTAATTACAGGAGTGATTTTTGGAGAAATAGCACTTTCAAACTCATGGGCTACAGTGGGAACCCCGTTAAGAATGACAATTTTAACAGGACTGGTGCAGTCGATCCATACCTTTGATACTTATTACATTTAGCAACGGGACCAAACTAGAGAATTTTCTTTTTGGGACCTTTATATCTGTTATTCATTTTGACGTTCTTATCCTTAACATCATTCCTGAGTGGGGTGGAAGGGTACTAAACCTATGAGGCTTGGTAGACGGGGAAGATTTAGGCACCGGTGCTCTTTGGTCAGTAGCGTGGTGAGGGCCACGCATGATATATGGCTGCACTGGAGATTGCGCAGTCATAAATTGTTCACTAGCAAGAACACTTATTTTCTGTCCTTCGTTGACGGCCTGGACCAAGATACCAAACTTAATTATGAGGTCATCAAGTGTCGCCAATCGGTTGAGCTATTATGTCATAAAGTGTCACTGTCGGTTGGAAATACATCGGAGTAATGGGGAATGGACTACTCTCCTAAAAGTAAGGAAAGACACGACTCCAAACTAGATGTTAAACTAAATTTTTATTAAATTACGCTAAATGCAAGAAAGCAATAAAAGTTTTAGCAAGTGCCTAAATGATACAAATCTTACCCTACCTATGCTCTGATACCAAATTGATGTGAACGTATACGAGTGTTCGAAAATCAGCGATAATGTTACTCAACTCACGCTTCACCAACAAGTTACGATCATTTGATAGAAAAAATAAATTAAAACCAGTAGTGTTGAACAAATAGATTTAACAAACAGTCACATGCATAATTCAGACCATTCTAATCTCAATTAAATCAAACACACTAATTAGTTATAAGCACAATAGTCCTACTCGCAATATCGAAGATCAACAGAATACTGGCTACCAGATTCTCACAACTCACGATATTATAATGGACAGCAGGAAGCAACAATAATATTTCAGAGAAAATATTCGATGGAACCCGATAAATAATCTGACAGTAAAATAAAAAACTCACATACTGAGAATCGCGCTCGATCTCAGCATCTGGTTGCTATAGATGCATAGCTCTTGCCTCCACGAGTCCAATGCACTGAGAATCGCGTGAATCGGACTTTACACTGAGAATCGTGTGAATCGGACTTTGCAAGGTTGAGATATGACCGGAAAATCAAACTCAATGCTCAACGGATCTTTTCTGCTGCTAATGGGTCTGTACTGCTGAAGTGAGCGCGCGGTGTGCTTGGGGCTGCATTATAGTTGTGGGTCGGGTTGGCACTGTAGCATGTGGATTTGAGTCTGGATCTGGAGTCGAATCGGGCTTGAGTTGCTAGCTGGTCGGTTGGCTTGCTAGCGAGTCTGATGTGGATCTGGTGTCACTGTAGCCGAAGCGGATCTGAAGTGGAGTTGGGTCTACAGAGAGGATTTGGATCCGGATGAAGAAGCTTGCAGGTCGGGTCCAGATCAACTCTAAACGGGTCGGATGTTAGTTTGAACCTGAGTTGGGTTCAATTATCAGCAGCAGGTCGTCGGAGACGAAGGACTTGCTCGGCAACACGTGGGAGGCGTGTAAGGAGGCTGGCAGAGGCGGGAAGGACTCGCACTGGTGGTGCAGACAGGGACCTGGGCTCACGCACAGGTGCAACAGGTCCGAGCTCAAGCACAGAGATGTGGCAGGTTGGTTGGCTTCAGCACGCAAGAAAGAGGGTGCGAGGAAAAGGGCGCAAGAAGGGCGACGCAAGTGGCTGTTGGGGATGTTGATGGTACTGTTGCTGTCATCAGTGAGAGGTTGTTGATGGGTTCAATTGGAGAAAAGGACAAGAAGGGCCAGGAGAAGGCGAGGAAGCAGGAGGGGGAGGTTGTTGATGGGTTCAATTGAGAGAAAAGGACAAGAAGGGCCAGGAGAAGGCGAGGAAGCAGGAGGGGGTAGCCGAGGGAGGAGGCAGCAGTGGAGGGGTCGCAGGCGGTGGTGGTGGCAGTGTCGGTGGTTGCGGATAAGGTTTCGAGGAGAGAGATGGACAATGAGGACTAGGGTTAGGGTTTGGGCTGGAGGGGGAGATAGATGATGAAGAGTGCGGTTTCTAAAATTTCAAGGATTTTTTTCTAAATTTTCAAGGATTTTTCATGAAATTTTTGGGGGATATTTTGAGAGAGGAATTTGGGTTGGAAGAGGGTGGGTTTTGGAAAAAGAGGATAACTAGGTGGCTTTAAACTCAAAACCTATGGATCTAGGCTTCACATTCCTAGGTTTGCAGAAGGAAATTGTCACTAAGCATACATTTTCATTAATCAAGAAATCATCGTCCCAATTTTATTTAACTCATGCCTATATAGGCTTACAAACTGACTACTCTTTTCTCACAACCGATGTGATACTAAAAAGAAAAAAACAATACTCTTTTCTCACGATCGATGTGGTACTAAAAAGAAAAAACAACACCAATAAAATAAAAGGAAAATACAGACTCCGACTCAACATGAAATAAAATACAGACTCTGACTCAATACTGAAACCACATATAAGCCACACGTCATCGCCAACGATGATATACGCTCCAAAGTCGCGTCCCAATTCTGCATCACACATAGAGAAAGGGTCGTATACTCGTATCGATATTTGTATCCAACCATTTTCTAAAACATATTTGAATCTATATTTGTATATATGTTCGTATATATGCAGGCTGGATATCCTTATCCATATCCAAGTATAATACGGATCTATCTATTGTTTAACCATAGAGCAATGATAGATGCAATGCCCTTGATAAGATCATGTGTAGCAGTAAACTGGATGCTATATTACCCAAAGCTATAAGAAGATGAAATATAATAAAATGTTGTCATGTTGTGTACCCTAGAACAGAAAAATTGAAGTATTGATCTCCTTACCCTATAACCAAAATCATGGGAAGAAGCAAGATGCTCCTAGGCCCACGTTATTAACTACTAAGTTGCACGACACAGAAAAGGACAGAGATACAATAATATAAAGATTGAATGAACTGACAAGCAGACACAATATCATGATAACAATTTTGAAATTTTCAATATTGTTCGTCATGATCTCCACGACTAAAAAATGAAATATTATGTGGTTTGCATGATTTTACCCAGTGACCTAGTTCTTGCATTTGTTCTATTATTGAAAAATCATTCATTTTGCACCAGCAAAAGGTCTCAAAACCATATGTTATTTTATTCATATATATTTCATGACATAGATGTTAAGTTGGGTTACTGTATTGGGTTATTAGGTTGTTACCCATATACTCATCTTGTCTTCTGTGACTTCTTTGTACCTTCTCTTATGAAATACAATTCTTAACTTTTGAGGGTTTCTATTTTTCCACATGGTATCAGAGTAAGAAAAATCCTAACCCTAAAATCTACCATCTTCTTCTCTTGCCTTCCTCGAAATTCCCCTTCCTCTCCTTTAACAACAGCCTCCCATCCACTCCATAGGTGTCACCACCCCTCTCCTACATCTCCAGACCCTCTCCAGAAGAGCTGCCACCCTCACATCATCTCCAAAACAGTGCCACCCCCCTCCACCCTCCAAAAAGGTGCCGCCACCCATCAAAGATCAGGATTTTTTTTCATATGATCCCTTCCATCCTCTCCAAAACAGTGCTGGAACCCATCAAAGATCAGGTTTTTACATCTAATCCCTTCATCCTCTCCAAAGCAGTGCCACCACCTCTCCACCCTTTCCAAAAGGTGTCGCCACCCATCAAAAATCAGATTTTTACATCTAATCTAGCTATTTAGATGCTCTACAAACTTTTCTGGTGAGATCTGATATATTTTCTACTCAAAAATCAGATTTTTACATCTAATCTGCCTATTTCAGGCTGAAAAATTGTTTCTTTGGTGCTAATCTGGCTGTCTGTGATACAATCTGGTAACTAAGTTACTTGTTTCTCTTACTGGTTGGTTCCTGCTGCTACTAGTTGATTTCTAGTTATTTCTCCAACTGGCTACTATGTGCGACACTACGAGTTTCTCTTCCAATATGATCTCCTCACTGATGGTTGAGACTTTTGTGCCTAAGATAATGTTGGGGACTACGGTGAAATTGAATGGCTCAAACTACTTGTTATGAGTACAAGTGTTCCATATATTCATTGGTGCTCAGAACAAATTAGATCTTCTCCTTCAGGCTCCACCTGCTTTTACAGATCTCACGTATATGACCTGGCTTATTAGAGATTATTTTGTGATAACATGGCTTCTCAACAGTCTGGAGGAGAAGATTAGTGGTAGTGTCATGTTCCTGACTACTGCAAAGGAGGTGTGGGATACACTGAAAGTGATGTATGACAATGAGAAGAACCCCTAGAGGGTGTTTGAGATCTATGAGTGCCTGTTTAAGCTCAAACATGGAGACAAATTTGTGTATGAGTTCTATGATGAACTCAAATGTCTGATTGATGAGTTAAAAATGTATCAGCCTGCTGTTAATGATGCAGCGACACTGAGAGAATATCGTCAGGATCTAGCTTAAGTCCTACACTACGATCTCAGGTGCGGGGTCAGATTTTGGGAGGAAATAATATTCTCACGATGACTGCCACCTTCTCGATAGTTATGCGGGTCTCTACTGGATCTGATGTTTCTTCTGCACCATCTATTGAGCAGTCTGTCATGATTCTGGGCATCGCAGAGGTTGTAGTCGTGGCCGCGATTTTAGAGGATGAGGACGTAAATTTGTTGGAGGTGGACGTGGATCTTATGGAGCCAAATAGAATGCCTCTGAGAAAGTCCCCTGACAATGTAGACATTGTGGACGTAGTAACCACATCTCCTAAAAGTGCTGAGAAAAATTTGGTCGACCTAAGTGGCACATCTATCTGATTCTGATCCTCCTGCCCGTGTGGTACTCTTCAGAATTCATCTGTTATTCCTAACTCTTTCACGGTTGTCATGTCACAGGAGGCGTATGATAGACTCCGACAGCTAGAATTCTCTCAGAATGATCTTTTAGCGACTCATGCATCTGCTTCAGGTATGCACGCCTATAATGCCTCTCCTCAAAAGCCTTGTATATTAGATTCAGAAGCCTCGTCCTATATGACAGGTATTAAACAAGAGTTTGTTTCATTAAATTTGTCACGTGTCCGCCCCTGTGAGTTTGTTTCATTAAATTTGTCACGTGTCCACCCCTCTGTTAAAATTATTGATGAAACCCATTCTCTTATATTAGGAAATAGGATAGTTCAAGCTACTCCGTCCTTGACCCTTACTGATGTCCTATATGTTCCATGATTTCCTGTTAGTCTCTTATCTATCAGCCAGTTTAGTAAACATAATAACTGTAAGATAACCTTTTTCCTATCTCATTGTGTGTTTCAGGACCTGTCGACTGGGAAGAGGATTGATTCGGGGTATGAGCGAGGGACATACTATTTGGACAATCGAGAAGTCAGTTTTACTTTGGCACTGGCGCTTGGATCATCCTTCGGTTCAAAAGCTTCAGTCTGTTATTCCTGTTGAGTCCTCTATTTCTTCTTTAGGTTGTGAGTTTTGTGAATTAGGTAAGCATCATTGTATTACCTTTCAGAGTCAAGTCAATAAAAGTAGTAGTTCTGCTTTTGAATTGGTCCATTCTGATGTCTGGGGTCCTAGTCGTGTGTCCTCTATTAAGGGTTTTAAATATTTTCTGCTCTTTGTTGATGGCTTCTCTCGCATGACGTGGTTGTATCTCCTAAAAGAGAGGTCAGAAGTCTCCAGTGTTTACTTTTCTTTAATGAAAGTTTTCTACCTCCATTCGTGTACTTCGTATTATGGTGGAAATTGATGAGAAGGGAGTTCCCATCAAATATATTGACATAATCAAGGACATGTACAATGGAGTAGTGGCAAATGTCAGAACTTGTGGAGGCATAACAAGTGATTTTTCTATCACAATTGGATTGTATCAAAGATCTGCATTGAGTCAATTCTTATTTGCTATAGTGATGAATGAGCTTACTAGAACTATTCAGGATGAGATATCATGGTGTATGCTATTTGTTGATGATATTGTCTTAGTTTATAAGACGAGAGCTAGGATAAATGCCAAAATGGAGCTATGGAGGCAAACTCTAAAATCTCGAGGTTTTAGATTAAGTAGGTCAAAACAGAGTATATGGAGTGCAAATTCAGTAAACAGAGAATCTGGGATTATAGTATTGTGATACTAAACGGACAAAAAATACCGATGAGCAGTCATTTTAAGTACTTGGGTTCTATTATTCAAAAAGATGGGGAGATCAATAGTGATGTCAACCATAGGATCCAAGCAGGCTGGTTGAAATGGAAGAGCGCAACAGGAGTTTTATGCGACCGTAACATTCTATTTTGGCTGAAGGAAAAGTTTTATCGGACTGCTATTAGGGCAGCGTTGTTATATGACATAGAATGTTGGCTATAAAGAGATAACATGCCCAGAAGATGAGTGTAGCAGAGATCGCATGCTTCGTTAGATGTGTGGTAATACGAGGAGAGATAAGGTGAGAAATGAGGATATTCGTACTAAGATAGACGAACCCCTATAGAAGAGAAGATGAGAGAAAACCACCTACGATACTTTGGTCATGTGCGACGTAGACCTACAGATGCTCCAATCCAGCGAGTAAAACGTATCAAATTAGGGCAAGTTAAAAAAGCACAGGAAGACCAAAGAAACATGGATGGAGGTGATACGACAAGATTTAGAGGCTAAAGGTCTTAATGAAGGCATATTGCTCGATAGGAATGAGTGGAGAAAGTTGATTCATGTGCCTGATTCAGCGTAATTCTCTTTTGGTTCATGTAGCCTACCCCCAAATACTTGGGACAAATGGCTTGTTGTTGTATTCGTGTGCTTAGTAATACAATACCTTGGAGTATGTTAAAAAAGATGAGAAAAATGAGATTATTCATCAGACCTTTTGTTCTCATGCATCCCAACAAAATGGAGTTATTGAACGTAAACATAGACACATTCTGGATGTTGCTAGAGTTATAATGATTCATATGAGTGTTCTGAAATATTTATAATCTGATGTTGTGTTAAGTGCTTGTCATCTGATTAATAGGATGCCCTCTTCTATTCTCGATAAAAAATCTCCATTTTCTTGTCTCTTTCCTAGCAAAACACCTTTCTTCATGACTCCCCGTGTTTTTGGCTGCATTTGTTTCATTCAGGACTTGTCTTCTGGGCTAGACAAGTTATCTCCTAGATCTATAAAATGTATCTTTGTTGGGTATTCGAGAACACAAGGATACCGATGCTACAATCTATCCACCAGGAAGTATTTGGTGTCTGCTGATATTACGTTCTTTGAGTCTGTTTCATATTTCTCTCCAGAGGTTCATGTTACTATATTTAAGACTGTTCCTCCTTCACTGTCTGCCTACACCTTCTACTGTTTCTTCACCAGTACCACTAGTAGAAACTCCGGACCCCCTGCAACCAAGCCAGTTCGGGATTTCAGATATGTCTACACTTATCGCCTAAAGATTCCTGTCACCGTACTTATTCCGGCTAACCCCTCTCTAGTAGACGATCATCCTCCTCCACCATCAGCATCTCCCTCTGATCTTGATATTCTCATTGCCCTTCGAAAAGGTAAACAGTCTTACACTGATCATCCTTTTTCGATTTTCGTTTCTTATGAACACCTTAAACCCCATTTTTCGTCAGTTTGCCCTCTATTTGTCTTCTAAATCTATACCCAAGTCTTATACAAAGGCTTTACTGGTACCTGTCTGGAAGCAGGCTATGGATAAGGAGATGGAAGTCTTTACTTCTAGAGGAACTTGGGAGTTGGTTTCGGCACCAACAAATACTGTTGTTGGTGGCTATCGTTGGGTCTTTACTTTAAAGTACCGCTCAAATAGATCTGTGGATAGATATAAGGTCAGGTTCGTGGCAAAAGGTTATACTCAGACATATGGCATCGACTATTTTGAGACATTCTCGCTAGTTGCCAGGATGAATTCTATCAGAATTTGTTCTCTATTGTAGTTAACCTGTCATGGCCATTGTTCCAACTGGATGTTAAGATATGAGGATCTTCAGGAGAAAGTTTATATAAAGCAACACTCAGGCTATGTTGCTTGGAGGGACAAAAATTTGTTGTCTCAAGAAGACCATATACGGACTTAAATAGAGTCCAAGGGTATGGTTTGAGAAGTTCAGCCTTATCATTTCAAGTATTAGCTTTCACCGGTGTCATTCAGATCACCATGTTTTCGTTCGGTGCACAAAGTCTGGCATCTTTATTCTGGTTGTTTATGTTGATGACATTTTACTGACTGGTAGCGATTCAACTGGGCTATTGGAGACTAAGATGTGTCTTAAGTGTTATTTTGTGAAAGAACATGGAACGTTCAAAATACTTTCTGGGAATTGAAGTTGCACATCAAAAACACAGTGTACTTTCCCAGCAAAAGTATACTCTCAATCTTCTTGAGGATGCAGGACTTTTGGGATGTAAGCCTACTATCACTCCAATAGATGCAAATGTAGATTTATGATTTAATGACAGTCATACACTTGATGATCCAGAAAGATATAGAAGATTGATTGAGAAGTTAATATATCACATGGTTACTAGGCCAGATATAACCTTTGTTGTAGTACTGAGTAGATTTATGCATCAGCCCAGAGACTCATTGGTTAGCTGCAATAAGGGTTCTGACTTGCATCAAGAGTTGTGCAGGAAAAGGTTGGTGTACAAGAAATATGGGCATGTACGTATTTCTGAATATTCGGGTTCAGGTTATGCTGGTGACCGAGGAGATAGGAACACTATTACTGAGTATTGAACCTTTGTCGGAGAAAATCTAATGACTTCAAGGAGCAAAAAGTAAAATGGTGTGTCTCGCTCAAGTGCAGAAACTGAGTATAGAGTTATGGCTCATATGGCATGCGAGATTGTGTGGTTAAAAAATCTACTGATGGAGATTGATTTCAGACAAACAGGGTCCATGCCTCTGCATTGTGACAATCAGTTTGCCATCCACGTTGCCCAAAATTCTGTATTCCATGAAAGGACCAAACACATTAAGATTGACTGTCATTTTGTCAGAGATGCTTGGACAAAGAAGATGGTTACGTTCCAGTTCACACAGTCTTCAAAGCAGTTGGTTGATCTTCTTATCAAAACTGCCTCAACTCAGGTGTTTTCTAATCTATGTAACAAGCTGGCCATGTTAGATCTGTATGCTCCAGCTTGAGGGGGAGTGTTAAGTTGGGTTATTAGTATTGAGTTATTGGGTTATTGGGTTGTTACCCATATACTCACCTTGTCTTCTATATTTTTCTTGTACCTTCTCTTATGAAATACAATTCTTATCTTTTGAGAGTTTCTATTTATCTATAATAAATACCAGCTCAGTAGTGTGAATTATCCATGTGATGTAGGAAGATCAAGGTTAGAAAGCACGTGCTGGAAAAGAATTTGATATATAAATGTTTGATAACAAATCCTTTTTATAGAAAACATTTTTATGTTACTTTATTTCTTATCAAGCACGCTTTTAATAATAAATTAAATAAATTAGCAAACAAATCTATTTATTTTAATTGAAATCCTTTACAAATCATGGTAGTATCTACACATGTTACCACCAAGAATATACCTATATAGTGATTAGTACAAATTGTAGTGGTCAATTTCTGGCATGTACCAAGATTAAGACATGTGTTCCATCTCATCAAAACTTCTGAAGACAGACAATAGGGTACGCCAAGCAGAGCTTCTCCCTGAGAACATCGCCCAGTTGTTCTCGAGAACACTCCTTCCGAGAAATCAACGGCCCCGAGGACACTCATCTTCCCGAGGAATCCACTGCCCCGAGGACGTTCCTCCTTCCGAAAGTGTTGCCACTCCAAGATCAATTTTTCTCGTCCGGAGCAAGACTACTGCAGCAACTGACCTCACTGATATCCACCTACATTCATGGAATTCGTTACATCGCCAGGTCATCTCGTGTTTCAAACGTTGCAACAACTCTTACTTCAGCATAAACTGTTACAGAAGGTAGCAGAAATCATTCCCACAATCAAGGGCATAATCCAGACCGTTACGAAAGAATCGCAACGTGCAGATCATGTGGTTATTGAAAACCGCATGACCCGCACTGCCAATGAAGACTCCCTGGATATAAATTCACTGGGAGATCGACAAAGAGAAGGGAGGACTTCCCACAAAAAGCGGATACCACCAACATTTCTCCACAAGAATCAGCCACCATAAAAAAGAAGAGATCAGACCCTAAAGATCCAAAGAATCCTGCTAAAACCGTTGTAATCTGAAACTACCACAGAGTTCTAACTTTGCAGAATTCACTGTAATCTCTTGAAAATAGTGAATTCTTTTTCCTCTCCCCGTAGTTTTCCCAAATTGGGTTATCACGTAAAATTTTGTGTCTTTACATTGCTTTATTATTCTCTCTCACCAATCCTATTACAATTTGAGTGTAGATAAATTCCCCCTAGGAACTTGCCCCCAGCACAAATCAATCCATTTTTTCTTTTTTTTCTTTTTCCTGTTATTTCTTATTTTTCTTTCTTTCTACTCTATTTTCTTTTCTCTCTCTTTTGGTTGTTGACGACTAATAAGTCAGTTTTTGTTATTATGAGCAGAGAAACATCTCAACTCAATGGTTCCAACCTACCAGCCCCTGTTTCCACTTAAACCTTGACAAGTCATTAACCCCCTTGGGTTTTACTTGTTATGTATCCAACCTTACCTAGCCACCAGTTCCCACCATGACGTGATTTCTCTTACAATTAATTTTAATAATCAAACCACCCTATCTTTTATACAAATAGGTTTGATGACAAAAAAAGACTTGCTGAAAGAATCTTTGAGAGAAAAAAAAAGTAGACTTGTCAAAATCTTTATTAGTACACTCAGTAGCTTGTGTTAAATTTTTTGGCTTAATGTTTGAAAGAGAGTTAAAATGTCACTACACTTGCAGGAAATAAGTATATAATATACCTAAGCAAATATCTAATTAGTGCTATGATTTTTCGGTTCATTTATACCATCACCATCCAAACATTGCAGGAATTTGTAATAATAATCTTATGCACTTATTCATGTACGTAGGATTGTATTTTTCAAATATCCTATTATATATAGATTACTGTTACACCAGATCCTGTATTATAAAATATTTTATCGAGAGAAGATCAAAACTCAATCATTTATTCCAAAACAAATGTCAAAAAGTTGCTAGTTATCTTAACAAACTTTTAGTAAATTTTAATTATTTTTAGAAATTTATTGCGAAGCGATCTAAATGGCCACAACGAAATGTTTGATATTCCTGATTCGATTTGCTGGTATCGATACTATAAACCTTCGGCTGATAATGTTTACCAATTCTGAAATTTCAAACCTTGGTTGTTCCAGTATCCAACTTGCCTTAAAATACTGAATTAATGGTTTATTACCATTCACTTTTTCCTTAGGGTGGAAAATGGTAAGCATATTGGGAACTTTAAAGATAATGCATGAATTAGTTATAATAGAAAGCCTGCTGCAACTTTGATATAGATTATGTTCTCACTTATCAAGAATTCTTAATATAGAAGTAAAATGCTAAAAGATCAGTACCAGCATCAACAATGCTAGGTACTGGGAGCTCACATGTAATGACAAATCCATGTAACATGGCTCCATCCGTGCTTGTATATGCCAAGACTGATGATAATGACAATTTAGAAGGAGAAAAGTTTGGTGTATATTTCTATGCTGCTGTAATTTCAGTTGTTTTCATTTTTTTGTATCCCAAGAGCTTGCTGAGATGCCCAACAATTAGTTTAAAGGTTCTTCCATGTACGAAAACAAACTTGAGCATATATAAATATACTGTTAAATGAGCACATGCAAGCACAGACACAAAAGCTGGGCTACTTGGAGATTGCCTTGTGAACACAGCATTCGCAAAAGCTGGGCTACTTGCAGATGGCCTTGTGTCCGCATTGGAACAATGTGCTCAAGTCACCCACCAACAGTCTTACAAGGTCAGTTCTATTTTCAATAAACCAAAATTAATTTTCTTTACACAAAGGGTGTAATTCACAATCCAAAAATCATGCCAAAGCATGCCGACTTATTGATCAAGTAAATAAAAACATCTAGTTGATGACGAAGTTCTTTTCTGTAGGGACCCTGATGTTAACAAGACCACTATACTGGAAAGTGTGCTATAATCAATTAACACCAACACATTCAAATTTAACAGGGTCACATATAAAACCTCTAGATAATTTACATCAAGAGGATTTAAATAGAGAAGACAGCTGAACAGCCTTGAAGATCGGATTAAAGTAAATTTACATTGCTTGAAAGGGAAAAATATCTATCCATATTAAGATTTTTAAGATGCCAGTTATAAGATTGCTGATATACTGAGGTCAGTGTTCTAAATATCCCCGATATAACGCCAATATTGCGTTTACGGCACCTAACCGCAATGATTTGGCACATCCAAACCGATATAACGTTTTTCACTCAAAATCGCCGATAAATAGGTATGGACCCGATATATCGGCCGCAATTTCAGCGATTCTGGACCCGATATAGCGTTTTACACCCAATTTCTAGGTTAGATATTTGGGTAATTCGAGCGATGTGACAATGTGACATTTGTGAAGACTCTACACTTGATAGTGATTATGCATTCATAGGCTTAATGTAAGTTATCGAGTTAAGTATATCTTAAACATATAAGTATAATGTTTTATGTATCTTTATATAATTTATGCATATATTGTCTTATTCAAATGCGATTTAAGATAAGAATATATGTATATTTACAGTCTGATTTTGACGTCCAATTTTTGAAAATATCCCCGATATATCCTTGACATATCCCCATTCCCGATAAATTTTCCCGGCCGATGTGGCCGTCATTTAGAACACTGGTTGTGGGCCCCACAATCGATCAGCTTAAGCTTTCAAGGTATGGTAAAGTGGTTATCTGACACAAATATGAGAGACGATTATGTGATTTTGGTCTTTTGTTGTGTTTAAAGTAAACAATGGTTCACCATGAATAAACTTCTTGATTAAAATCTCTGCCACTTCATCAAAAACTTTGAAGTTATGATGAAGGTTGAGTGTATTATACTTATATTGTAACACCCCTGCTGGTCGAGTGCCCTTTTTATTGGCCGAAACCTGAGTTTTTGCACTAGTTGTATTTTTGTTTTTAAATCTATTTTTTAAATGCGCGCTCGGTGAGAATTGAATCTGGATTGACCCGATAGCACATTAAAATTCCTGCCATGCACCAAAGCTCTGAAACTATCGTGAGAGTTGAGGTTATTATATTTATATCTAACAATGAGTATTCTTCACTATTCTTTATTGACAATCATAATCTTATCTAACCCAATTAATAATACTTGCTATTCTTCATTGATAAAAGAAATAAACAAAGAAATGACAAGGATTATATTTAATAAGGCATACATAGAATCAAATTGAGTTGGCTCACTAACCTGGACATACTCCACACCAATTTCAATGAGTTTGTCAGTGATGTTATGGGATGAAAGCAAACTAAGAACTCCTCCAGATCCAGTTGGTGCTTGGAGTATCTCACATGAAGACTTTGTTAGGATTTTCTGGCCGTTCAAGGATAAGCTGACAATTGGTAGCTCCTCTTCTTCTAAGAGCCAAAACTACATGGAGAGAAAATTATAGTTACTAATTAATCAGAATGTGGTATAAATACTTACTCGAAAAATGATAGCTTAAAAAAAAATTAGCTTAAGGCAATTACTGGAAGCATAGACTAGAAATCAAATCAATTGACTCCTTGATTAGAAAACCTTGTAGGTCATTACTGTAAGTGGAACACATCAATAACAATACCCTTGAAACTTACTAGCTAATGGCATGTCAGAGAATTAACCTGCCAAGAGAAGGGATCAATGTGATTTATAAAAGAAGAAAAAAAAGGAAAGTGTATCTGATTGAAATACTCTACATATCAGGCCGCACCGACAATGAGCCATATTTTCACTCTTTTTCTCCATAAATCAAATATTATTCATGTCAGGCAGCATGGTCGATTGCAAAAACTTTCAATAATTTTGTATGAATATAATATAAATGGAGTAAATCTGTGTGAAGATAAACTAAATGGTTCAAAGTTGGTGTTAGAAGGATCCTTGTAGATTGGTGGTTCCACAAATTTGTTGTAGCTGTGAATTTCTTCTTTTAATGGTCGTTTGATGTTTAGGTGAGAATTTCATTAATAATAAAATTTAGATTTATTTTATTTTATTTTATATTTTTCTTCTGATTTATTTTATAAAGGGAAGCCTTGTTTTAAATATCGTCCGATATCTCCTTTTTTGTCTGTTGCCGATACGATATGGGAAAATCGTTCGACATATCGTTTGCAGCAAAAAACGGCCGATATTTGAAATATCGGCCGATAAATCACCCGATATCGGGCGATAAATCGGCCGATATATCGCCCGATATGAAATAACTTATTTATTGCACGAATGCGTGCAAATATATATTGTTTTTTACTGTCTTTGCATGCATATTACATCATTTTTATTAAGTAGATGATATCTATGACACTAAACCAACTTTTAAATTATCAATATTTCATTATATATAGTGTCCGATATGAATGGCCGATATGCGTGCGTATCCCCGATATCTCCCCCGATATCCGATACCGATATGAAAAACCCTCATCCGATACGATCCCGATATCCGATATTGAGAACCTTGAGGGATGCATATTAAGGTTATGATTCATTTTCTCTTTTTTCAGATTTCTTATAGATTAAGTTATGTCTTATCATGGAAGGGCTTTAAACCTTTTGTAAAAATTGAATTCTGGAAATTATTACTAACCAAATCAGCTGGAGACCATGATCCCATCCATCTCTCATTAAAATATTACAGGGCCCGCCATATGAAAGAAAACCTTAACAAAATAATTCTGTTCTAGTAATGGAGAAAAGATCCAACCAACACACATAATGCATATGTGCGCACATGTATCTCTACATACATATGTGTACATTCCTCTGTGTGTGTGTGTCTACACACACACACACACACACACACACACACACACACACACACACAAACATGAGTCAAACAGAATCACAAACTACCCTTGAAAACTCCCCTTAAAGTTGGTGTATAGAGATATTAATCATGCCCAACTTATCACAGAAACTAGAGAACTTCTTTGACAATGCTTTTGTAGAAAACATCACCGACTTTCTTTCTTCATGACCCTATCTCGTAAAAGGTGGTAATCTACTTCTATGTCCAGTCCTCTCATGAAAAACTGGATTGTTGACAATGTACACTATTGCTTCGTTGTCAAAGAACATCGTCATGGAAGCTTAGCAAAAAACTTGTTTCTTGTCAAATAGATTTACCCACATCATCTCACATGTAGTATGAGTCATCGCTCGATACTCTGCTCCAGTACTTGATCGTTCAACCACATTTTGTTCTTTACTCTTTCCTGTCACAAGATTTCCCTGACAAAAGTACACTACCCAGTGATTAATCGACGATGCTAGGGGGATTTTCTGCCTAATCAGCATCAGAGTAGATCATACAATCCAAATGATTAGATGGCGAATAGTACAATTCTTTACGGGAATCATCCCAATGAAGCTAATGCGGGCTTTACGTGCTGGCAAATTAGTTCCACAACAAATGTAATATGTGGACCACTGATTGGTAAATAAATTAGCTTCCTGACAAGTCTCCTATATCCGCATGGAACAAGAGGTTGTCCCACATTCTTACAAAAACAATTATTTGCATCAATTGGATTGTCCACGGACTCCACATATTAGTACCTAACATCCTAGTCTCCTGCAGCAAATCAATGAGATATTTTCTTTGCGACAGAGAGATACCTTTGCTTGACCTTGCCACTTTTATCCCTGGAAAATACAAAAAATACCTTAATTGACCAAGATCTTTCATGCGAAAATGAGAGCTCAAATAAATCTTCGGATTTTGAATGTATTGTAAGTGTATCCAGTAATAACATATCCAGGAGCCCCCATAACTAAATAATTCGGCGGGCAAAACAAACATATATATTTAACTGAAAAGTCCAAAGTATATGTAATGAAAATGAATGCATATCAAGTAGTGGTAACCTCTATTTTTCTTTTCCTTTCGAGTAAATTATGTCCATGACCCTATAGTTTCTCAAATAGATCAGCTGTGATGGAAATGATTTCATTATAGGCGTTAGATATATATTATGAACTTCTTAGGATCATCTGTTAGATAGTTAGCAATTCTACTATTTAGGTGTTCTATTTTGTTTTTATTTTAAATAGGTCTATTTTGTTTGGAAGTAGTATTCAAGTAAGAGATTTTGTCTTGAGGGGAACTCTTTAGTTATTGGAATCATAGTTATTTGATACTATTAGTTTTTCCTATTTAAACAATGCAATGTAACTATAGATTCAGATCTGGTTGATGAAATAATTGCTATTAGAGCTTTGATCCTGGCTAAGGGATTTCTTCCTTTCTTTCTTCCCTAATCTTCTTTTTCCCCCTTCAATATTTTATTATTTTGCATCAAAATTTATCAGAGCCTTTGTTCTCCAGCTTCCCCTTGATTTCTCTCCCTTGATTGCCTTTTCCCACAACAATTAAAATTAAATTCAATTAAAAAATCAGTACTGCAGTAGCGTGCTACAATAACACAATTTCCTCGATCATTTCTTTAAAAAAAACACAATTACTCTAGAGGTGCTACAGTATTCATAATTCCCTAGTTTTCTACTTTCCAGCAAAAAACATCAGTTGTTGTAGCAGTAACCAGGGCTTTTTCCCCTGATTTCTCTACACCTTTCTCCAAGTCTGCCTTTTTTAACCTGATCTTACAACTCCACACCAAACCATATTCGAGGCTCCTATCAGCATAAATATTTTGCTTCAGAATCAAATCAGAAAGAGTCCACGTCAGATCAAATAAAAGTTTAGATTCCATCGGAGATTTTGTTTGGATTCAGATTTGGCCTAAACCTGGGGATCAAATCAGAATTTTTGAATATTGTTGCTTCCACGATCCAATGACATTGACAAGTCAGGAATTGTTGTCTGTAAGGGTATATGTAAAGATTCACGTATCCAACTTGCAGAACTGTTAGGCTATTGTAAAAGGTATTGAGCAGGGTGAAAGATACGAGTACCCAACTTGAACCGTTTTAATATTCAATCATAACAGTCAAGGAGTAGATAAGCATCCAAAAAATATATCTTGAAGAAATTAGAGTGGTTTGAATATAAATAAACTTCACATTCAATTCTTATTTTGCGTGCAGCATAAACTTCCAAGCACTTCCACTGCCATGTTCTCTACTCGCTCTCTACTCTCTTTTATTCTATCATTGACCATTACCAACCTCTCTTTTGTAGATCAAGGTAAAATATTAATGTTTAATCAACCACTACTGAGAAAAACATGTATGATGGTGTGGATTATAAATATTGTATTGTATAAGAGTAGATTATATGGCGAGTAATGAAAAATGACTCGGAACAGGATGTCAGAAGAAGGTTTTAAGAGTATGGAAGGCAATTGCAATAACATTCACCATAGAGTAGGTTGTCCTACCTTCTGATGGTCCAGGCCAAAGTAATCATTATCTAAAAGAAGTTCTTCGTATATCCGGAACTCATTAGCAGGGGAAACCAAAATGAGAGGAATAGATACACCGTGTCCTTCTACCTGTATGGAAACATTATGCGTTTCTTGAGAAACACATTACAGAAAGAACAAAAAAAATTTGCTCAGAAATTTTAAAGCTAGATGTGATTTTTAATGTCAATTAAGTTATACCAGTATGAAGAAACTATCATGAACAATGTTGCAACAATATTATATTGAATCTTGGTTACAGTTGAACAATACATATGCCACAAACAAATATGATTGAGAGCAAGAGGGTTAGTATTATTGTCATAGAGGGATTAGACACCATGTTAGTTGATTCTTTGTTAGAAAATACAGTCTTTGATGAAATATGTAAGTGCGGAAGATAATTGCAAAGTAGACAATAAGACTGTTTGCAGGAAGATAAAAGAATAGTAAAGAACTTACACTTATGTTTTCCCTTTTGATGCATGAATGAGAATACACCATCTAACAGAATGTCTAAAATGAAGGATTGAAGTAATATATGGCGCGAGAATATTTTTTTTAAGAGAAGGAAACATAAGGATATACGATAATTATGATTTTTACATATATTTTATATCCTTTTTATACCTATTTTTGCCACATTTAATTCTACATGGTTAATGTTATTTATGATTTTTTGCAGATATAAAGTAAAGAACAATTTTGGAGGAAAAAACCCAAAAAGCGATGAAGAGTAGAGTTACCGCTAGGAAATCACTGATACAGAGACCCAGAGATGGAACTCAAAGCATGAAACTGGATCTACACATGAAGATAAAGCAGTCAACAAAATTTCTAAGTCTATTGGCTGAAGTCAGACGGCTGATTGGTCATCCAAACGGCTAATTAGCCGTTGACTGATCAAATTTGATGGCGCGCTTTTGCCAGCTGTTTTCCTACTTCAAATCAGAGCTGTATTGATTTTCATAGCGGATTGGTCGAGAAATACGGCTGATTAGCCATACATTTTAGTCACTTACTGATGAAATTTTGCCAGTTTCTTCATAGGATTAAATTGTATTTTAGAAATTCTAAGTCAATAGATTTGGCACTCTGAGGTCTATTTAAAGAGTGACACTCTATTGTAAATAGATAGTGTGTAGAAATTAATCTAATAATCTATCTATTGTTTATAAATAAATCTTCTATCTTGACTTTTTGGAGAATTATGGGCAGAACGTAGAAGAAGAAGATCAGCAAGGAGACATCATCTCTGACAAATTTGGTGTTTTCTTTTCCTTTTCCTCTTTTTCCTTATGAAGTTTATATTGATTTTCATCTTTTTATCTTTTTCTAATATTAACTAAATTCTACAAAGCTAGGGTGTTGATGTAGGCAACTTTAGAAGGAATTAATCTTGTTGCTTTGCGCTTGAGTTTAAAGTTTATTTTTGATTTTTTATATTAAGTTTTTTTTCCCTTTTTAATATCTATTAGTTGACTGCAACAACTATATTGACGGTTAGATTTGAGACCGATAGGAGATAACCTAACAACGCTTCATAGGATTAAAAATCACAATCTTACATGTTGAGACCAATAGAAAATACATAAGTTGTGCAATCATAGTAGAAAAATCCACCGAACTTAATGCTTTCTTAACTAGTCAATTCACTAGATTGATAGATTGTGGACTCTAGACTAAAGGATAGAATTGGTGTTGCTCGATAGAGTACTAATTAAAATAAAGACTTTCGATTGTTAGCATAAGCACAAAGCACAAGTATTATATTCGACTTTAGTTGTTGAAATCAATTACCCTAGCATTCATCTCTTATAGCCATCATTTTTAGTATAGTTTTCTTAGTTTAAGTCACTTTTACATCCATATCAATTTTTCAAATAAAATTAGGACAAATTAGCGTGGTATTCAATTAGACATCAATCCTCCTATGATCGATAACTCTATTCATCACTTTATTACTTGTAAATGACTGGTGCGCTTGCCAATTCGCATCAAGTTTTTGGCGCCATTGTCGGGGATTGTTTTGTTTTTTTTATATCAATAATATTTAACACTAGTTTTAATTTGAAATTTATTTTTATTTTTATTTTTTCTTTTATTTTAGGACTACGCATCAAATAACTTCCAATGGTCCCCACAATGTTTTGAGCCAAAGCAAGCATGTATGTGGTGTGGAGGAGATCATTATAGTTTTAATTGACATATCATGATTAAATACCTACAATCCGGCTTGGGGAAGTTTTTCTCATTTGTTCTCTAATTATGAGGAAGCAAATACCTTAGAATAGCAGCAAGAAATTGTCGAAGAAGTCGAAACACATGAGGATGAAAAATCATGCACCAAGGAGGAGCTTAATTGGTGCTATAATTGTTATTTGAAGAAGATTATCTCAAGGTTTAAGATACAAGAAACACAGACATCAGAACAAGAAGAGAAGGCAAGAACATGCAGACAAAATTTCATAAGCAAAAATCAATGTTCTAAATATCGGATATCAGAATCGTATCGGATGGGGTTTTTCATATCGGATATCGAATATTGAGGGAGATATCGGGAATACGTGCGCATATCGGGCGTTCATATCAGACACTATATATAACCCCTGTTTTAAATATCGGCTGAGTCGGCCGAGATATCATCCGATATCTCCTTTTTTGCCTGCTGCCGATACGATATGAGAAAATCGTTTGCAATATCGTTTACAGCAAAAAACAGCCGATATTTGAAATATCGACTGATAAATCGCCCGATATCGACCGATAAATCTCTCGAAATATCACCCGATATGAAATAACTTATTTATTACACGACTGCGTGCAAATGTACATTATTTTTTACTGTCTTTACATGCATATTACATCATTTTTATTAGGTAGATGATATCTATGACACTAAACCAACTTTTAATTATCAATATTTCATTATATATAGTGTCCGATATGAAAGCCCGATATGCGCGCGTATCCCCGATATCTCCCCCGATATCCAATATCCGATATGGAAAACCCTTATTCGATACGATCCTGATATCCGATATTTAGAACCTTGTATATAATGAAATATTGATAACTAAAAGTTGGTTTAGAGTCATATAGATATCATCTACCTAATAAAAATGATGTAATATGCTTGCAAAGACAGTAAAAAAATAATGTGCGTTTGCACGCAGTCGTCAATAAGTTATTTCATACCAGGCGATTTATCAGCCAATATCGGGTGATCCATCGGCCGATATTTCAAATATCAGCTGTTTTTTGCTACAAACGATATGGCGAACGATTTTCCCATATCGTATCGGCAGCAGGCAAAAAAGAAGATATCTGACGATATCTCGGCCGACTCGGCTGATATTTAAAACAGGGGCAAAAACCCTACTCAAATGGTTGATCAGCCATCCCCTAATGATCATGAGCCCCATCTTGAACCATATCTCCTCTAAAACCTCCATCAAGCATTGAAGAACCTGAAGTTGTGTATGTTAAAGAAGTAATGCTTAATGTTAGAGTTCCTTTCGAGAGAAAGAAACTTGATTTAAGTATCTATATTTTTGATGAGACATCTATTGAACAAACTGTTGAAGAGACTATACTTGATAAATCACCAAGTTTAAATTATTTGTCAAACTATATTAGGTGTATATTTTTACAGGTTGAAGATGCTTTGCCACATGATAAGAATGATGTTGAGGGGATGATCTGATGCATGAACCATTCAAAGAGGGCTAATCCAAAGAAGCACATATCAAAGTTAAAGAAAACAGAAAACAAATTAGAGAGGCTCCATGCTAAGATGACAAAGAAGTTGAGCTCATCCAAATCTCCTTTGAAGAGAACGCATTGGGAGAGTGGCAAGCGTGCTCGTTGATGAAATTGATGAATCTAGATAAAGAGGTTAATTTATTGTAAATATTTGTACTAACTATTTTTTTTATTTTCATGTACCTCAGCCAAAATCAGTCAATTTCAAGATAGAAATGCAAGTTGAACCAACATGAGAAAAGGAATCAGCCACCTAAAATTCAAGATTAGTACAACTACTTGGGCGACTAGGCGGTCGACCAGACGACTGAGTATGCGAGATATTAATGAATTATCTTTTGAAATTTTTCTTAAGTGAATTCTTTCCAATTTATATATGTTTAGGATTTCTTTTTGCTTATTTTAGGGACATGGGTAGTTTCAGAAAGATGATTTTGTTTAAAAAACGTTCACTTGATTATTTTTTGGGGGGATGGAATTGATTTGCTAAAAATATTTATTACATCATCCTGTTGAATGTGAGGGTATGCCACAGTTTAAGTATGGGGGAGGGGTCTAGAATTTTTTTCTTTTTATTTTACTTTTCCTTGTAGGTTAGAATTTTTATTTCTTTTCTTTTTAGAATTTTTCTAGATTTTTTCTTTTACTAACTGGAAAAAAAATTTAGTAAGTTCATCTAATTTTAAGAGATTTAATAACCATATAGTTTGAATTAGATAGGGATGTCAATTTAATAGATTCTTTAACTCTTTGAGAAGAAATGAGAAATCTAAAAATTGAATGGCATCTAATATTTATTTACATGGTTATGCATCTTATCCACACCAGTGTTTTAAATGTCAGATATCAGGAAAATGTCGGATGTCAGATTTCGGATTTCAGAGATATTTCGGGGCCATTTAGTAAATTTCGGACGTCATGACAGATAACAAATATATATCTTAGATGTCTTACATAATGTAATTTTAAAATTCATATCAAGGTAATACATACACAACTTATGCAAAACTACATAAATATGTTTATGATATGTATAATTAACTTAAACATTTTACATATATTCACTAACCCATTATTAAAATTTCTCAATTGCTCCAACTTCCAAGACCAATCAACATATTAGGTTTTCCCAAAATGTCGGCCAACATTTCAGGAAAATGTCGGCCGACATATTAGATTTTTTCCGAAATGTCGGCCGACATTTTCCAAAACGCCATTTCAAATACGGGTGGGGATGTCGTGACGGTGAGAGCTTGGAAACGAAATGTCGGCCGACATTTCAGAAATGTCGGACGACATTTAAAACACTGATCCACACTTACACATTGGTTTAAGCTTGGAATGATGAGGATTACTTGATACTTAAAAAATGATATATATATATATATATATAAACTTAATTATTGATTAGCTAGATATTTTGGCCTCAAGAAACCTTAGTATTTACGCGAAAAATAGGTAAGTTGAAAAAAAGAGTTATATGTATTAACAAGTCTAATGATCAATTAGTTAGGTATCTTGACCTTAAGAAGCCTTGATATTTTCACAAAAGAGAATTAGATGAGTTATAAAAAAAAGTGCTTAAAAGGCAACGAAGTGGTAATACTTCAAAACTTCTATATTGTGAAAATATATTTAAGTATGAAAGTTTGAATCAAAAATCTCAAGTCAAGAGCTAGCACACGTTCACAAAAATGCATAGGATCGGAAAATTTAGAAGGATGGTGGGATATATTAGAATTTGAAGTCCCTAGGGAGAGATGATTAGATTTCTTGATAGGAGATTGAACTTGAAAAAGATTACTTTTGGAAACTATTGATCTTATTTACTAGTGATTCTTATTAAACAAAAATATTTTTATCTTTCTTCTCATTTTTTTCTGTTTATTTTTCAGTTATCCTTATTTTTTTATCCTTAATTCTTAATCTTTCTATATTCTTTTCTTTGAATTTTGTGTATATATTCACTGCAAACCCTCACGAGACAACACTCGTCTACTAGGGTAACCTAGGGGTTTGACGCTTGTTGCACGTGCTAAGTGCAACCGTGATTCCTACAAAAGTGAGTTTTTTTTATTTTTTTAGGATTTTTGATTTTTTCTTTTTCTTTTTAGATTAGGTTTTGCACGAGGACTAGCAAAAATTAGGTATGGGGTGTGATAATTATGATTTTCATATATATTTTATTCCCATTTTATATCTATTTTTGCCACATTTAATTTTACATGGGTAGTGTTGTTTATAATTTTTTCAGATATAAAGCTAACAGCAACTATGGAGAAAAAACCCGAAAAGAGATGAAGAGTAGAGTTACAACAAGGAAATCACTTATACAGCGACCCAAAGATGAACCCAGAATAAGAAACTAGATTTGCACATGAAAATAAAGCAGTCATCAAAATTTCAAGTCCATTGGCTGAAGTCAGACGGCTGATTGGCTGTCCAAACAGCTAATTAGTCGTTGACTGGTCAAATGTGATAACGCGCTTTTGTCAGCTGATTTTCCACTCCAAATTAGAGCTGTATTGATTTTCACAATGGATTGGTCGAGAAATACGGCTGATTAGCTGTCCCTTTTAGTCAGTTACTGATGAATTTTGCCATTTTTCTGATAGAATTAAAATTATATTTTAGAAACTCTAAGTCAGTAGATTTGGGACTCTGTGGTCTATTTAAAGAGCAACACCTTATTGTAATAGGTAGTGTGTAGGAATTAATCCAATAATCTATCTCTCGTTTGTAAATAAATCTTATATCTTGCCTTTTTGGTGAATTATGGGCAGAACGTAGAAGAAGAAGAAGAGCAAGGAGGCATCATCTCTGACAAATTTGGTTTTTTTTCTTTTCCTTTCCTCTTTTTCCTTATGAAGTTTATATTGATTTTCATGTTTTTATCTTTTTCTAATATGAACTAAATTCTACAAAGCTAGAGCATTGATGTAGGCAACTTTAGGAAGAATTAATCTTGTTGCTTTGTGCTTGAGTTTAAAATTTATTTTTGATTTTTTATGTTAAGTTTTTTTTCCATTTTAATATCTATTAGTTGACTGCAGCTACTATATTGATGGTTAGGTTTGAGACCGATAGGTTATAACCTAGCAATGCTTCGCAGGATTAAAAACTACAATCTTACATGTCAAGATCGATAAGAGATACATAGGTTGTGCAATCATAATAGAAAGATCCACCGAACTTAATGTTTTCTTAACTAGTCAATTCACTAAATCGATAGATTGTGAACTCTAAACTAAAAGATAGAATTGGTGTTACTTGATAGAGAATACTAATTAAAATAAGGACTTTCGATTGTTAACATAAGCACAAAGCACAAGTATTATATTCGACTTTAGTTATTGAAATCAATTGTCATAGCATTCATCTCTTATAGTCATCGCTTTTAGTTTAGTTTTATTAGTTTAAATCACTTTTACATCCATATCAAATTTTCAAATAAAACTAGGATAAATTAGCTTAATATTCAATTAGAAATCAATCCTCATAGGATCGACAACTCTACTCATCATTTTATTACTTGTAAATGATTGGTGCACTTGCCAATTCACAACATTAATATACAAGCCAAATGCAGTTTAACAGTTATTGGGAAAATGATATGCATTGATCTAGAAGTTCCACGGAATTCTTTCTCGCTTATCTTCAGAAAGAAGCAGAAAACAGAACAGTCAAATATGCAAACCTCTAAAAGTCCCTTGTAATCAAGAACTACTTTTTGAAAGTGGAGAAGCTTAGTTTCAGTTTTACTGATCAGAATAGTATCGATCTTCAAATCCTTTCCAACATCCACCTCATCTTTCGAGACAAGTACAATTGCACCATTGGATTTCACAAGCAACCGAAGCCCCGCTTTGTGTAATTCATGATTTAAGTTTTCTTCACTTGCACTACAGCTAAGGAGTTTGGAAGATATCTTGAAGGCATTCTTTTGTAGTATATCTGAATTAGCATGGATAAACTCAGACAAGTTGAACCTGTTTTATGAATTCAAGCAGAACAGTTAGACCACTGATTTTTTCTGGATATGATCTTTTGCTATGATACACACAACTTTTTTAAACACGTGTGAGGGCACAAACATGCAGAAAAGAGTATAAGCACCTGATAAAACACAATATCCACACCGACAAATAATGTATATGCATCAATCATGTTGAAATGTATGAATGTTCTTAGATCTGTATTCATAACAAGGTTCCTGATTTGGTAAAAGTACAGAAATATCCATATGAGCATCAAGTGCTTTTGATGGATATGAGATTGACACGTATATAGAAACTATATTCCAAAATTGATGGATGGTAGACAAAATAAATCACACATTGGCTGGTTGACAAGTTGTGTATTCAAGATGTCAGTAACAGAAGTAAACTAGAGGAAACAAAACCTCCTGCGTTTTCTTCAATATACAATATAGTATTGCTACATTGCCATGTTCCTCAATACAAAACCAACACAATGAAGCATGAACCAGGAATACCTAACTAACTTTTAGCAACATACAGATGACAACATGATTAGCAATGAAAGGCATGAATATCTATAAGCGAGCAAGTATGAAGAATTTACAAACTTTTCTTCGTCAGATGCATGGGTGTTATAATGCCCAGAATTGTTGCTCCCTGGCATCTAAATTTACAAAGATCCACCTCAATATTAAAGTCAATGATATGACAAGCAAAGTTCAGAACAAACCTACCTCAAGCAAGAAAGTATGAAGTCGCACAGCATAAGGACTTCACTATGGTTATAATGAATAACCTCTTTAACCATAAAATCTAGTGAAGTGACAATCCTGACCAGCCAACAGCATTGTGCTACATCAGTCCTAGGAAAATATCTTCTCATATGGAATTCTTGCTGTGGGCAAGCTATTTACATCTCATATATTTATATCCAGTTGGCCATAAGATTTATCACATATTATGAAAAAAACAGGGCTTCAATGTTTAGTTGATCTCATCCCACATGACTCCAGTTAATTCCACGTGCAGTCCATTGATCTCATCCCACACAAGCCACACTCAAACCATATGAACCCCAGTAAGGTGGCTAGTTGAGTCAAAATGAGCCAAGCTTTAGGTTCTTTGTATTTGTTTGATTATTTAATTGAGCTTTAACATTTTGTTCAAGTTTGGTTTGATTACATCCTCAAATGAGCCGAGACAAGCGTTGAGCTTTTCGAGCCTATTTACTGTTCAAAAAAAGATACTAGAAAGTATGTTTTATAGTTATATGTGAACATAGCATAAACATGAGCAACATGTATTTTCTGTCTACTGATTAGACTAAGTAATTTTCTTTTTCCTTTTCTTAGAGAGATTATTGTATTAGAGTTGTGATCAACTAGAAATATTATACTATACATCAAATATAAATTAATTAAATTGATTGAACCTAAAGCCGAAGTTTGTATCAATTTATTGAGCTTTTCATGAGCTGATCACAAATTTAAGGCAAGACAAGGCTATTCGAGCCACTAATGAGTTGAGCTTGAATACTAGCGGCACCAACAAGCTCCAAATCTTCCAATTCTCATCCGTTCTCATAAACTAGCTTTCAAATTATATTTTAGCCTTAATTGTTATTATTAGTTACATGGGATATATTTCGGATTTATATGACTGATGATAAAAGCCGCATGGTTCTAATTGCGGATTACATGTTGTCATTTTCTCACAAGCAATCAATAGAGCATTTGAATTGGAATAAAAAAGTGCCCCCTGCCGAGTTCAAAGTTCTGGCTATGCCATTGTTTAGATGGATTGTTTCTCACAGATGTGTCACTCTTAGGGCTGTAAAAAAAGAGTTGGATTCGGATTGGAACTATGTAGGTTGTGAATCTGAATCCAATAAGAGTGTTTTACCCGAATCTGAATCTGATCTGAACCGAAAATAATTCCGATTCGGATCCGGATGTTTCTTTAAAATATAACTACATCAATCTGTTTGGGTCTAATATTCTAAACCGGAGCCTGATTTGGGTCTACTGTTCTAGAATCCGATTCAGGTCTAAAATTTAAGATCCAAATCTGATTTTCTACTTAAAAAATGGATTGGGTTATTGGGTTTTCAGGTACCGTTTACAACCCTATCCGACATTCTTTCTTCACAATTACAAACTTGTTCTTCCTTGCTAAAGAAGATCCCTCAGGAACCATAACTTTTCTTTCTCGATTGATGATCAGTTGAGATTAACTATGAAATTAATGTGTCAGATTTTTTAACATGGGTTAAGCATAATGGCATCAATGATGGAACATCCTTTTGAAACAATAACTACATAAGCACAAGTTTTTAGCAGGTTCCTAATTGACTTTACGTTTCATAGCAAACTCCTCAAGCTGTGCCACTTGAAACTAGCTGGTTTCTTCTCAAGTTTCTAAATTTGATCATAAGAAACTTGGAATCAGATTTCTTCTTTTGTTCTGCAATGGGAACTTATATGCCACATAGGATTTTTCTACTTTGAGTCATCTAAAATAATGAATTGAGAACCTGAATTTCCAAATTATTATCGAGGGCCCAGTGTTACTCCATCACTTCCTATTTCAATTTCTTACATGGCAGATGCTCAACACCGAGAGGACACTTCAAGTCTCTCCAACGACATTCATAGGAAGCTGACTTTCCCTTCCATTTCGATGCACTCAACCTGCACAGGAGTATTAGATAATAATATAAATCCCTTAAAGCCACCACAGATCCAGAATTCTGGTGATGGCAACAATGTTGCCTGGAGGCCCTGGACCTAGGAGTGTCCACAAGGGTCCGACATAGAAAACTTTAAAAATTAGGATGCAGGCATGGATGCATCATAGGTCCCATAATTAGGTGGAGAAATAGGCTTTCTTTACCCTAATTGCCCACACATTATAATGAAGTAAAGAATAGCATAGATGGGTTTGGATGATAATGGGAGTTTAAAAAAATGAAAAAAACTTATTAGTCCTCGTTCTACTTTTCCCATATGGATCCTTTCCAAATTTTCATTCTGATCCTTTTCATTTGTTTTTTCTAATATAAGGATACCATATTTCCTTTTTCTTTTTACATTTTTTACATGAACCTTTCCAAGTTTTGGAACACAGGTGTCCACGCGTCGTTTCATGTCCCCGTGTGTGACATGGCAAAATTTTGTAAAACAGTGTGTCAAGGTAACACTAGGTGACAGGAACATTAATAGTAATGGAGTTTGCACATTAGGGGCTACAACTTTTGAAGTTTATAAGACTCCTATACTTAGTTTCTATTTAATAGATGAGAACTATGAAGAATTGAGAGTTTTATTATGTTCTGTTGAGATTTGGGTTCTAATACTCTATATAGTCAAAAATAAATTGCTCCGAGACTTCTAGCATTTTACTTTTGTTATATTGTTATATGCTAGTTTTGAAGTGCACTACAGGCTTCAAATTTGTGCAGAACACATCTCCACATTGCCTTCCTCACATCCTCAACCTATGATGCTGAGTTGGGGTCGGGACACTCAAAGCTAAGACAGTTGCATCTTATCTCTCAACATTTTTAGAGCCCATAAACAATTAAATACTATCCAATTACTTTCTTTTTCCCTTCTTGATGCCTTAAGTGTAATCTATGAGTGTTGCATCATAAACAAACTCAAAATGTACAGAGTAAAAGATATAATGCTGGTGTTAGAAAGAAATCATGATCCTATCTTTAATTGGCATCTCAACTTCACATTCGGCGTTGAGCTTTTGTATGACCTTGCTTATTATTCCTTGCAACATTTACTATTTAGCCAAATGCAAGTTGTATTAAAGTCAAATTTTGATGATTTAGATATTACAGCTAGGAATATAAGCATCTGATATGCAAAGGCACATCAATTATGGAGCCCTCTCATGTCGAATACATGTATGAAACACATAATGAACACAATACTTCTATTACGTACTTTTTGGTATTTGTTTTCTTCGTGTCGTGTCATGCCCATGCCAGTGTGTTTGTGTCCCCGCAACATAGTTTGGCATGGAATTACTACTATAGTTTACTTGCACATTCAACAAAGAAATTCAACATGGGTGTAATAGTACTCAATTTCTGGTTCAATACTCTAGGTACTTGAAAAATTCACATAAAGAGCTCCAAAATTCATACAAGGGAACCAGGATCATTCCATTATTATACTCATGAAACCAAGATCCACCCTCAAAGCCGAAGAATAAATCATTTCCTTTTTAGCTGACGAAATAATGCAGTCTGCTTTTTAACCGATCGCAATGTGAGAAGCTCTTCCTGATGAAGTCGGATGCAAAATCTCCATTGACCAGACAGACCCGGTTCATGTCATGGAGGCAAGGTTAGAAAAGGGATTTTGGGAATTATGGGATTGATAGATGAGAAGTGAGGATATGTTGCGGCGAAGGCAATGACATTTTAGAGGCCACCCTCAAAGTCAAAGACAAAGGAAGCCTTTGCCATCTACTGTTATGAATGAAGTTTCCGCTATAAGCTTTTTTTGTTAGCATGTATAACTGGTTCATTTTTTAGTTGTCAGATAACTCGATCCATTTTGTGACTGACAGCAATATGCGGAGGTTCTTCCCTTTCTGTAACCACACAATAAAATAAGGAGATAATCTTTATCTTTCTAACTATTGGCTCTGCCACTAACATGTTAGCTTTTCATTGGCTTCTCAAAGTTAGTCAGTTTAATGCTCTTAATTTACATGTGGCATGATTAGGTTCAGAGTCTTATTGTTCATTTAATCGACGCATACACTGCCACGTCCTATTTGTTAAAGTATACCCATGTTTACTATCAACCGGGCATCTTGAATAGAAGAGCATGTTTAAAAAATAAGTTTTAATCGGTTTAAGGCTCGCTCCCATAACATGTAGGTGGTTGACAAATAGGAAGGTTGCATGGCCCCCTTAAATTTATTTTTAGGAGTACTGTAGATAGCTATGAACATAGCTAGTCATCTTCTAGTATGACTGCTTTGCTTGCATTGAATTGATACAAGTAACAGATGCAAGGAAAATAAAATTTTGTGAGAGGGATATCTGTGGTTCAAATGTCATTAAGCGAAAGAAAGTTGGCTTGTGAACGAAGATAAAATTTACGTGCAACTTGGGGACTTCACATATGGCAGCAGATCTATCCATTAAGAGCCATTTCAATTGGCTTTTTCAAAGATGGAGAGCAAGGACCCAAATGTTAATAACACTATAGGTTAGGAGAAAAAGCTTGAGGTGGGGATTAAAAGATTACCTAAAGTGGTTCGTTCTTTCAATGTGAGAGTTCATATTATTTGCCTGCGCTTAAGTATCTTATCATGGTCTCATTTCTCTGTGTCCATATAGCCAATGGTTTCTAGTATCAATATTGTTAATATCGGCAATATCAACACTAATGTCTGCCTATATTACAGGGTTAATATTGAATAGATTGCCTCAAAACCGATACGATATTGTCAATATATAGGAGAATCGGCCAATATTCACAACCATGTTTCTAATCATACAAAACATTGAATTATTCAAACAAAAATTGACGTGATTTCCTCCATAAAGAAATGATGGAAAGAAAGTTAAACACAACAATTGGAAGTTACTTGGTACCAGATACTTGCTAAAAGTACAACTTATTCAAATTACATGCAGAATTCTATTTTCATCCTCTTCTTACCCCAAAAAAAAAGTAATGTTGCTTATTTTGCCAAATTAACTGCTAAATTAGATGAAGAATTCTTATTATATCTTATTCCAGCTTCCTTTTTACTTTTAAAATCAAATATAAATATAAAATAAGATAATGATATTTTCAAATGTACATTTTCTATCTCATTGAATTGTAAGCCAGTTCACTACTATGTGGTTAAGAAAATACAAGAGAAAGGAGATAAACTTTTGGCTTTTGTGGTTGAGAAGCCAGTTTTTTTGGCTTCTCAAAAAGGAAGCTTTTCAACTTTTGCTTTTCCTGAAAGTCTTTTTGTAAAGCGGTTACCATACATTTAATTTTCTTTAAAAAGCACTTATTTGCTTTAAAAGTTGTGACAGCACTTATGAGAAGCAATGCCAAACACGCCCATAATATTACAAAAGTCTACATGGTATATCCTATAAGTGGCGTTCAAACCCTACCACTAAAGCCCCCCTTGCAGTACTTGCATTCCAAGTGGACGTGTGACAACACTTGAATGAACCTGTCACATGAGGAAAACAAGCAGGCATCTGCCAAGTTAATGCATATATTGAAGATATGCTCTAGGATAGACCTAATTATCGTGAATGGCATTATAAATGCCAAAAATTTCTTACTCACAATTTTAAGCTAAGTAAATATCACTCAATCATGAGTTCACAACAATCATCAAAGCAAAAAAGCTTGTGAGAGGATCTCCCAAATAATTGCAAAGAAATTAATTTACAGAAGTTGGTGTGTTAGGAATACGATTAAGACTTGAGGGAGGACATATGTAGATTAAGGGCTAATTGTTAAGATAACAAAAGTGAGCCTATCTGTTAATTTGATCTCATTTACAACATATGAGTACTTTTAAATGGATTGATGAGATTAGATCCACTCAAAAGTTATGATTTATATTTGTTAATAGAACAAATTAGTTTAAAGATTCTTCAATATCCTAAAATATCTTGAAGATCTTAAAATTAGCAAACAAAAATCAGACAGATATTTGAAATAATTCCAAATGTCTAAAAAGAAATATTAGAATATCTACAAGAGATGAAGTAGACCCTCTGATATCCATATCTTCATTGTCATACCTGTTATTCCCTAAAATGGGACAGGTCATGTGAAACCAAGCAAAGAGATACATACAATGAAAATTAGGTTCAAACGAGGTGATTTCTCCTGTTAACTTCCTTTCTCTCGTTCACCTTATTATCTTACATAGCTTCTTGAACATATATTAGTATATCACATTAAAACAGCCAATAATAGACAAATATAATTCACTAGAAAATTGGCAAGGCTATTATCAGTTTATTAATGGGAACATGGCTGATACAAAGTACTTTGAACAGATATGATGGCAGTTGTGGTGGAGATTTTCCGCCATGAGCGATCGGACGGCCAATCCACACCACAAGCGAGATTAGGGAGTGGGTTGTGTGTGAGATAAAATAATGCATAACAAAAAAAGAGAGAGACACAGGATTTTTACGTGAAAACCCTAAATCAAGAAAAACCACAGGGCGGAGGAGAATCCACTATAATTCGTAGGTTACAAAAATTAAAGGAATTGTTTGTCAGAGTCTCAGTGTTGAGCTTGATTGGAAGAAAAGAAGATCCCAAAGTCCTCCCTCCAGCTGGAGGAGAAGGTATCTTTATGCTTGACTTATCTCTATACCTGAAAGCGGATGGTACGGGCGTGATTCTCGTAACCGCATGATCTGCACGTGTAGATTTGTTGTAAGTTTGTAACGGCCGTGATTACTAGTACTTGATTGTTGGGATTGCATGCAGAATCTGTTCATAACTACCCATACCGGAGAGCATTACATATTATGAACGTGGGGGAAGATTAGACAGCGTAACTATCGGCGGAGATCGGGGATGATATGTTGTCATGGTTGCCTTGTGTGGAATTGAAGTTTTCGGAACGGAGGGAGCTCCAGGATGACTTAGAGCATTGGAGCTACCGGGACGGAAGTATCATCGGGGCGAAGAGGTGACTTCAGTGTGGACCGAACTAGCTCCGGGAGGATATAAAGAGACAGTCTCATGTTTGATTGGACACGTGGTGTCATCCTGTGAGGGTCAATTTTTTACCACTATAGATGTCTCCCGCTCTTTCGCTTATCAGAGCATGCGGAAGAGAAGTCGGAAGAGCAGAGCTGTAGAAGATCATTTCGTCTTGATGCTTGTGGGCAGAGGAGGGCCTTGAAATTAAATGTGGATCGTCTGAATTGACTTGAAAATTGCACTGATAGCTGACAGCTGGCATGCCGATCGGTTGATTTTCTTGAAATTTGTAATTGGTGCCTTTTCAAATCCTGACACCATGACAACTGAGATCGTGTAGTTGTGGCGGTTGATACCATGTCTCCTTGGTTGACGGAAGATCTCGAGATATGAACAGACTTTTCGGGAATTGAAAATTGAATTGGAGACGGTTTGGCTCTTTTCCCTCTATCTATAAACAGGTTGGATCCTCTAGGCGGAAGTAAACTATGTCATCCCCTCTGAGAAACCTATGTATTCCTCCTTGTTGCTTTGCTGGGTCACCATACATCCTCCTCTCCTCTTCATCAGATGGAGAAAGAAAAGGGAAAGGAAAAAGATGGTGGTTGAGTTCCTACTGTTTGGGAGTCCGGTTGGCACAATATGTTAGTTGTGATGAACTTGTCACAATACATCAGTGTTTGTGACAGGGCTCCATCGTCGGGGGCGATTACTTGCTGGCGTGCCTTGATTGAAGCCGAAGATCTGATTTTGAGTCGTTTGATTTTTAGGAGGTGAGGATCGATCTCTAGGATCCGACCCTCCCTCCATATCGGGTGCACGAGGAATAGAGAGTTCTTCGGTCGGGTGTGCTGGTGAATTGCTTCTCACTTGGAGCCTGAACCTCTTCCTCAGAACACCGAAGTGGAGAAGTGATGTCATCCCCTTCTAGGGTGCTTTGCTAGAGCCGTCTGGTCGGACATCACTGCCTCACTCTTAGAGGACTTCTTGGGGACCGTCACGGTGAGCGGTGCTAGCCTGGCTGCCTTGGAGGCATGTGAGCTCTTGTCGAGACATATGGTCGCCTGCTCAGGAGCCATAGTAGTTGACTGCTTCTGAGAGATCTCCGATGAACAAATTTTTGTTGTTCTTGTATCGGGGATCTGGCCACGGTAGCAGAATAAATTTCCGGATCTCTTGTATTTCTTCTTCAAAAGTGTAAACACAAGAATGTAAATGAATTTCATGTATTCCATTTATGAGATGTAACGACATAATTATTGGCCCAAAGGTCATTTGTCCTAGTTTTGATGATGATAATCCCCTGTAATTATTTATTCTAACATTTCAATCTATGTAAGTTTCAGGTAACAAGATTGATTTCATGTTAAGTTTAGCTTCTCTATAAAAACTCACAAGTTTATGAAGCCCTCAAGAAGGTGATCCTAGAGCTAAGCTAACAAGATCGAGTCGTGGAATTCATTCTAAGAGACAAGCTCCAAGGGATTCCTTTTGGCAAAGAAAAACAATTTTTTTTCCTTTTTAATGAAAGATTTTAGTTTGTTAAAACCAAGAATAATTGATATAGTTAGCTCTACAGATTGACACACACACAAAAAAAAAATATTATTTGGATTTTTTGCTTTCAAGAGTTTTGAAGATGGTATCAAAAGATTACAAAATAATTTTTGTTTGCATGATTTATTTTTGGAAAAAATTCTTGTATTTAAAAGTAAGTTCGGTGTGTTCTTTGATATCCAAATCTTTTTGAGTCCTAGGGTTAGTGTTTTCTCGAACCCAAGCATTATTAACTTTCATATTTAATGTAGAAGTATAACTAGTATTTAGTGAAAATGAGTCGGCCGAGATGTACATTTGCTCTCTGTTGGGATCGATCCACCGGTCGGTCGACCAACACTGCCCAATGGTAAAAAAATATGACCGTTGGCGATCGATCGGGCAGTCGACCGATCTGTCTGTTTTGGCAAACTCTGCCCCAAATGGCTATATTGTTAATCTGCTATTTAAAGGTTAATCAAAAACGGTTATATGATTGTTTCTGAACACATATAAATAGAAATCTTGCAGATAATTGAAACAATAATAGTTTTAAGATATATATACTCATTTAGACTCAAATTTTTCAAGAGAGAGATTTCAAAAACAGAAGTTTTCAAAATAAAGTCCATTACAAATCTCGCTTGATTCCTAACTCCACTGATTTCAAAGCTTTCCTCACCACAATCTCAGAGCTACATATTTTATTCTTGCCTTCCTGGTTATAGGATTGTGTTTGTGAGCTCATTTTTGTAATCTAGGAAAGGTCACATCTTTCATTGTTATTGAGAAGTGTTGTAAAGGTCAATACAAGCTTCCGGTTCGTCGATTGTGAGGTGTTGCGGCACCGAATGAGTGGACTTGGTCCTAATCGTTCTTGCGGGAACATGTAGAATGGTGATCTCGCGGGATCAACTATAGTGAAAAATCTTTCACGTGGTGAAGGTGGGGACGTAGAGCGTAGCTTGAACCTCGAAACAGATCTCCCATATTTGCGATTACTTACTCTCTCTTTCCCCTCTTTTAACTCGCTCTCTACTATTGCATGCTAATAATGTTCTATTTCATATTGCAATCTATACTCTTGTGACATTGTTACTTGTGTTGAGATTATTACTTGCTAGTTTGCTAGAAATAGTTTTTAATTCCGTATTATTTGCCATCATCCTATAGCCATCACCTATTCACCCCTCTAGGTGATTTACAATAATGAAACTTAATAAAATGTAATGGCATGTATTTCATAATAGAAATGATTGAGTCATGTTTAGATCTTGCCTTATTTGGATTGTGGAATGATCATACCCCTTTGGAGTCCTGACTTCTGGATGGCAAGGATGCGATGTGTCTGCGTTACCATCTTGACTCTATCTCTGAGCATACAGACGTTGAACTCCGAGTGAAGTGAGAACCTCGGCTTCAAAGGTGAACTGGTATGTTTGGATGGTTGCCCGATTTGAAGGGGTACGTCGGGGGGAGCCCAGAGGTAGATGTTTGTGTCTACTGTTCTCGAGTAGGGACCTCTTATATCGGAACACACAAGCAAAGGATTCCGAGTGAGGGAGCCCTCAGCTACGGAGCTGGGTAGGCAATTGCTCAATTAGGGATGAGTCTTCTGGAGGCAGTTGCCCAATTGAGGATGAGCCTTAGGAACCAAGAGATATATGTATGTGCTATGATTCTTGAGCGGGGCTTCCCTCCTCGAAACTCACAAACAAAGGCAGTAGCCCAATCGGGGATGGACCTTTCGGAAGGTAGTTGCCCGATTAGGGATAAGCCTGACAGTTGCCTGAATGAGGTGAACCTTCCGGACGGTAGTTGCCTAACCGAAGATGAGTCTTGAGGGTAGCAGTTGTCTGATTGGGATGAGCCTTCAGAGGGCAGTAGTTTGATCAGGGATGAGCCTGAGAGTGCCCGAAGGCAGATGCTTGTGTTATCGTTCTCGAGTGGGAGCTTCCCTCCTCGAAACACAGATAAAAGTCTTCAAGTGAGGGGAGCCCTCAACTACGAAGTTGGACTGGCGGTGGCCTAATTACGGATAAGACTTTCACAAACGACCGTTGTCCAACCAGGAATGAGCCCGAGAGAGCTCGGAGGCGAATGCTGATATTATCGATTCCGAGTGAGGGAATCCCTCCTCGGACATACCACCATAGGTCTCCGGAGAGAGGAGCTCATAGGTTGGTCGCATGAGAGCCGTGAACAGGTTCCATGGATCCCGAGAAGGATGTAGGGAAGTGATTAAGGATCGGAATGTAATTTTATTAAATGATTTTAATAAAATACATGAAAGGGGAATGAGATACAGTGAGTATTATTTACTGGAGGAACTTTCCTATTCTTATCTGTAGGGTTAGTGTTAGTCAACCGCTTTGTACTGAGTGACCATGTGAAATGGTCGAGTCAGAGATGGAGCTCTTCACTGTCTTTCTGTCTCAGACGCGACTCCGAGTGTAAGGATGTATTCCCGAAGATATCCTTGATGGATAAGATCTTCGAGATACTTGCGAAGAGATCGGCACTGAGAAGTTTGGTGTCCCTTGCAATCATGAAAAGAGCAGTAGTCCTTCGCTCCGAGACAGGAAGAATCATGTTGCTTCGATTTCAGACGCTTCACCCGGGTTAACCCTTGATAGCTTTGAAGACGTCCTGGATCAGGAGTTTCAGCGAGGTGAAGTTGTCATCCACTCGGTAAGCTCGGGGTGGACTCTGTTGAGAGTTCAAAAACAGACGCTTCTTCAAAGCGTCTTGCACGCGACCCGGTTGTCGACGGAGGGGCCTCTATGATGTGGCTTTGGTCTCTCCCCGCCATCGTCACGGTTGAGAGACTGATTGGTGGAGTTTTTCATTACTTCCTCCAAGTGGATGTATGGTTGGGCTTAATACAGAACCTCACTCCAATGGGTGATGTTGTACTTCACCAGATGTTTGTACAGTGGATGGGTGACTCGCAGCCTGCTGTGAAGATGCAGAGAGACTCTTCCATGACGGGGCTAAGGTTGAGGCTGCTCGAGGAAATGATGCCCCCAGCGGTGGCAATAGATTTGCCCTCGGAGGTGGTCTCATTGCCGGTGGTCGCCTGCTTTTTCAAAGTCATGGCTTTTTGAAAGATTTTTGAGGAAGAATTTGATAAAGGAGAAATATGAGTATTGAGACTCAGCTCTCAACGAAAACACCAATTTGTGATGGAGATTTTCCGCCATGAGCTATCAAACGATCGATTCACACCACAAGTGAGATTAGGGAGTAGGGTGTGTGAGAGAGAGAGAAAGAAAAGATAATGCACAACACAAAAAAGAGAGACAATTTTTACGTGATAACCTTTAATCGGGAAAAACCACGGGATGGAGGAGAATCCACTATAATTCGCAGATTATAGGAATTACAAGAATTGTTTGTCAGAGTCTCAATGTTGAACTTAACTGGAAGAAAAGAAGATCCCAAAGTCCTTTCTCCAGTTGGAGATTAAGGTATCTCTATGCTTGACTGATTTTTGTGCCTGAAAGTGGATGGTACGGGCGTGATCTTCGTATCCGCATGATCTGCATGTGTTGATTTGTTGTAACGGACGTGATTACTGACGCTTGATTGTTGGGATTTTATGGAGGAAAATCCGCATCTATCCATAACTGCTCACGTTGGATGGCATAACATGTTATGAACGTGGGAAAAATTAGGTTGCATAACATTCGGCAGAGATCAGGAATGATTTGTTATCGTGATTGTCTTGTGTGGAATTGAAGTCTTCGGAACAGAGGGAGCTCCGGGATGACTTGGGACATCAGAGCTACCGGGATGGAAGTATCCTCGGAGCGAAGAGTGACTTCAGTGTGGACCGAACTGGCTTCGGGAGGATATGGAGTGACAGAATATCCTAGTTGATTGGACACGTGGTGTCATCCTGTGAGGGTCAATTTTTGACTACTATAGTAGTATAGGAGCATGTGTAAATAAACTAAGCTTTAAATATGTGAGGAACAGTTAAGAAACAAACTAGTTTCTGATGAAACATACATTCATCATTAGCTAGAACGCAAGAGCAGCTTATCATGTCATCAATGCTCTGATGATAGTAAAGTTTGTGCGGCGAGAAATTCAAAATTCCTTCATATGGGACCAAACATTCCCCAACAAATGGATAACTTTAATCCAAGCATAAGACTGACAAAAACATAACGGAAGTTGGCCAACATTTTAACACATAGAAGACTATAGAAAACAAAGTATTCTGGACCTAATTAATTAAGGTAACAAATGCATAAGTTAAGACATCCCTACCTGTCTGAAGGCAGGCTGATACTCTGCACTGCATGCTGAAACAATTTAAAATTAATATTCACTATCTGTTTTACTAGCAAACTTTTTTGAGTCTTATCTCCAACTTTTAGACACTCTAAAAGATGTTCTTGCTGTAATTCAGAAAGCTTCTTCTTAGCAGCAGTGAAGCGCTGCCATAACCTCTTTCTTTCCTTCCATTCCTGCAACAACTAACAAGAATATTACTAAAAATATAAGAGAGGGACATATAAAATAAATAAAAAAAGTAAAGGAACACCAACTGGAAAGAAGTCTAACAGTAACAAGAAGGTTGCAACTTAATACAAGTTCAAGCTGTGAAAGCCAGCTATTCTTCGAGAAAGAATAATCTCTTGACAGAGAGTTTAAACTTACAGACAGACAAATATAAGGATTGGTCACACCGAAACATATTCTGCAACAAAGCTAATTAACAAAACTACTATTTCAGCAGTTAGCCAAGCCGCATAATAAGCACCAGAGATGGGAAGAAGCTGGTGCAGCAGAAAAATGTTTTAAAGCTTTACTACTAAAACTGAGATATATAGTTTTGTGAATGTTAGAAGTCCATAAGATTTCTTTGAAAGGGTTACTAAATTTTGGTTTGACTTGAGCTTGTGCTGGTTAAGAGTCGACTAATATAATTTAATTAGGATTGCTTTTTGACTTATTTTATCAAACTAGATTGAAATCCCATCAAATTCTAGTAACTTGAAAGAAATAACTCATGTTTCAAAAGATTTCTAATGGATGGGAAGGAAGCACACATCATTACACGCAGGAGCAAATGGGCACGGCCTGCAGCGCACGAGTACATAGCCCGGCATGTAATGTTGAGAACCAGTAAATGTGGTTTCATTGGAATAATCTAACTCATAGATCATGAGGTGCCTTTGTTCTATTGTTGGAAACCATCCATTTTGCAACCATTTGATACATGGGCAAATCGTCTTCAAACTATATGAATTTTTAGTTTATAGTTCTTTCAAAACATGGATCAAGATCAACAGAGTGGAACATCTAATTTCTTTGCATAATATGAACTTTTATCGATGGGCATAGCGGCATAACTAAGCTAGTTATGGGCTAGGAGTATAAAATCATCCCCTTACTCACGTGAACACAAATGTGTGCACGCCGTGCACGCATGTGAGTGCGTGGGTGTATGGGAGTGAGGGTGGTTTCTTTAAATTTCTTGTTGAAAACTGTTCATTTTGCAACCATTTGATACATGGACAAAGTCTTCAAAATATATGAATTTTTTTTACAGATCTTGCAAAACATGTAGGTCAAAATGAACAAAGTGGAACACCCAATTTCTTTGCACAGTTATACTATTATAGATAGATGGAATAACTAAGTTATGTCCTGAGAGTATAAAAGCCTCCCCAATAATCGTGTGCGTAGAGACTTGGCTATTTTTGGAAGGATTGGAGTCGAATCTTTCCAATTCAGATGCTATGTTATGCCTATCAAATGAAAGATCCATTTTCTTAAAGTTGACCTATATCATTTAAAGGGGCTGAAATCCAAAAATCAATTTTAAAGTTTTTTTGCTTATACATCAATAGGCACAAAATTGGCGACGAAAATTAGCATGTTCTTCAGATTTATGATTTTAGACATACAAATTCCTGATCCAACAATTTAATCATGATGTAAACAATTATCAACTCTTGTACAGTAATTTTTAGGCCATCTATTTTGTACCCCACTTGATGCATAGGCAAAGAAACTGAAACACTTGGGATTTTGTCTTTAGACACTCTAAATGACCCACTTGAATAAAGTGGACCTTTTAACTTTATTTTCCAAACATTGCATTATTAATGGCAAGGGATTGGCTCCAAATCCTTCCCAAGGAGCCAAGCCCCCCCCCCCCCCCCCCCCCCCCGCACACACAGGGAGAGAGAAAGAGATGATGCTAAAGACTTAGCTTTCTTTCTCTTACTCATAATTAAGTCCACATCAACTATAGAAGAGAGAAGATTAGAAACTACAATCTATCATGACCAATATTATTTTTCTTTGCTATATGACCACATCAATTAAAGACATATATTTGCGAGTGTTAATAAGCTAAGTTTTTCAATAATGAAGAAACATATAGTGCCTGGAGTAAAGCCATTCAACTATTGCTCTTCTTAAACTAGGATTTTGGTTTGGTTAGTAGTTCAAAATAAGATTTTGACTGTTGATAATCTAGATAAGAAGAATACTATTGTTCATCATCCTTTCTGTATTTTGTAAAGGTCACTGTGAGGCTGTATGTATATATTCGCAAAATGTCCAGCATTAAGGATGATTTGTGATTTTTGTGGTCAAAGTATGGTATTGAGAGGTAAGCATGGTTTGTCCACCTTTGGTAGTAAGTTTGGTGTAAAACAAAGAAGAATGAGGATGTTATGGGAAATGATTATGATGGCAATGATTTCAGCAGTAACAAACAAGAGGAAAATAAGATTTTTAATCATAAAGCTAAATTTGTCTTTGATTTTCCTTATTCTATACCTTTCTTTGTGGATATTTTGTCAGGGATTTTGAGTATCATCTTCCAAACAAAAAACTGAAGAAAGCATAAATAATTAAACAACACCAGAAAAGTAGCCAAGGGAAAAAAAAAAAGTTGACTAACAATTATCATTATGTTTTTTCACATAACAATGGTCCTCAGTGGAGCATGATTCAAAATCATGAAAACTCCATAAAACAATTTTGAAGTTTTTGTGACCAGTTCTCAACTTGAAAAACCTTCAATCAATTCGTACCAAATTCTGGACTAGAAACTGTGAACAAGAGAGGGTTCGAACCACAGAACCATGTAAGGTCATTGGGCAAATGGTTAGGCTTACTATTATTGGTTATGCAGTACAACTCATGCCACCAAGGAGCAAGCCTCCAAATTCCCCTAGCCTAGGAAGGAGTCTAGGCCAATGTTGAAAAGAGCTGGCTTTGTGTCCTAAAAAAGTTAGCTTTATAGCAAAACCCTCTTTATATGTTGTGTAGCGCTATGAAATAGCTAAAAAACAATGTAGTTGTCCACTATTTTAAAATAGTATACGCTATGTACACCTCTCTTATAGTGTAGGTAAGCTACGATATTTCAATATACTATATAGCGCACACACTTCTATTAGCAAGTTGGGTCGTGTCGGACATGTTCAAGCACATTGGACACGCGTATTGAACACATTATGTGTACTTTTTAGAATTTGTTGTGTATCGATGTATCATGTCGTGTCCAGGTCGGCGTATTCATATCAATGCATTATAATTTTTTCCTTATCATTTGTCTTGAGTGGGTGGGTAGGGGGCTATGTTAACAACTTAACATAACTAGATCAATAAGCTAAGGCTTTCTACTCTCTCGAGTGAAGCCTCATTTTCATTGGTGAGAGATTGCAATGAGACCTCATCGACCAATCAGTGAGTCCTAATTTTTATATGTGTGGTGTGGTTTTACTTTTGTTTTTATATACTAAAAATACAGGTGGTGATGGTTTTTATATTTTTTTAATATTTTAGGAATATTTTTATTATTTATTATCATTATTTAGGACTGCCTTATATTTTATTTTTAAATAAAAAACATGTAGCTTACGCTTCACGCTACGCTAGTTACAATTTTAGCTATTAAGAGGTAAGGCGCTATGCTTTATGATGTCGCTGTTTTTAACATTTGTCTAGGCGAAGAGTATGATATGGTTTGTTACAAGACCACAGATATGGGCATGGGATACATATACGATATGATACAATGCAATTGTGTAGATATGAGAAATCTGAAAATTTTAAGACACGGCTATGATGTGGTAGGGGGGGCAATTCAGACCCGACCCGCCAGACCCGACCCGACCCAGAGTAAGTGGGTATGGGTTTGAGCTATACGGGTTTGGGTCGTAATCGGGTCGACCCACCAGACCCGATTAATAAATGGGTCGGGCGACCCAAACCCACCAAACCCGCTAAGACCCGCTAAGACCCATTTACTTTTTATATTTTTGATCCAGAGATTTTTTTTGGGAATCATTATCATTTCCGCTCAAGGACTTCATAATTTAGCTCTCCATCCTTTCTTCATCAAAATCCAATACACCATACACATTGCACAATCTTCTATGAAAAACCTAAAGCCCCTTAATTTTAACTACATTCTCATAAATAAACAAAATTATATTGCATAAACAATCCCTGAGTTTGTCTCAATCCCACTAATACTTTCACCTTTATTTCAGAGAATAAGAAGCATTGCATTTGATATACATGATTTTATGATTTTTAACTTATTGAAACCAACATTATGCCACTGTCATCTACTTATAGAATGCAAGAACAAGGTTCCTACAAAACATTTACCGCTAACGGGTAGACCCGACCCGGCCGACCCATTTAGTTAAATGGGTCAAATGGGTCGGGTCGGGTCGACCCACATAATACTGGGTCGGGTTTGGTTTGGATTTTTGACCCATATAAATAAATGGGTCGGGTGACCCGACCCGATTATGGGTCGACCCATTTAAGACCCGACCCAATTAGACCCGACCCGACCCAATTGCCACCCCTATGATGTGGATACGCCAATAATAAAATAATAAATAAATGTAGCTTAAAGTAAGATATAACGTAAAACATGTGTGTGTGTGTGTGTAAATTACTAATTTGAACATTTCTTTCCAAAAAAAAATCTTACTTTACACATTCCAACATATTATTTAGAGGTGTATGAATGTAAATTAACTGTTTAAGTGTGCATATTTTCTATAATAAATCTGCACATATTACTATATCAGTAATATGTTTGCAAATTTAGAAGTTTTTAGAGAGGTATATGTAAGCTTGTTGTTTTAAAGCTTAGAAGACACTTGTAAGATTATTGGGTTAGCTTTGAAATCCAAAACCCAGAACCCACTTAAATCAAATTTTATATGCAATGCATGGGTTCGGTTTTGGATTCCCAAATTCTAACCCAAAGCCCATTGGCCTATCATTATATGAGGTCCAGGATTGATTTTCTACTAATGAAATATTAGGTGGTAAGAGGCAGTCTCGCTTAGGACTATCCACCTACAAACAACTACAGCACCACCATCTCCCGCCCCCCCAGACTGGATATGCATGGAACACCATGTTTAGGCATGGCCATGCAACATAGGTTCCATATGTAATAATGTAATGGCATTACTCTGGGGGGGGGGGGGGGGGGGGGGGGGGGGGGCGCCGAGAACAAAGAAGCAATAAGAGCCTGTGGAAATCATACACACCACACTAAGACAAAGGTTGGTAATAACTAATAACCGAGGGTTAAGTCCTGGTAAGCATTTGCTTTTTGTTTTGTATCTGAACCTGGCCAAGCACCTACCTGAGAAAACCCAAACCAGATGCATAAACAACTTGATTGCGCAAGTCATGCAACCAGAAACAAAGTCAACCATAGATTCATGGAATGAATGATGTTAGAGCTGTTTTGATATTTCTGAGAATACCTGAAAAAGAGAGTAGACATAATTGATTTCCTTATACAAACAGCAAGGCAAACAGACATAAACAGCATGAAGAACAACATCAACAAAGCAAACTTGCATGAATGCAGCATTTATAGAACTCTTTATTCATGTAACAGGAAGAGCAACATTTTTCCTTTCATGCATGAAAACTTGTATGCCTATTCAGAGGCTGACATGTTGGGCCCCAGCATAGACATAACTGGTGACATGTTGAGGACCATCGTGTTAGCCTCTGAGTAGGCATGAAGTGTGCATTCATGTGAGTAGGAATAACCTTTTTCAATATGAAAACAGAAACAAACAGCAAGAATGGGAAGTATTTATATACTTCATTATCTACCATCGAGTATAGACAGTGCATAAAATAAACACCAAAATATATGGCCTACAAAGATGGTAAGAGATCTTTTTGTTGGTATAGATATGTGAAAAGCATCCAAAGGAAGCAGACCTAACCAGCTGGTGTCTTTCTTTTTTAGTCCTCAAGTCAGTACGTAAGTTGAGCTCTAAAAGCCCTTTTGGAGGTGTGATGCACATTTCTCTTTTATCCATATCAACTTCTGGAACAATTGCTTCAACAAATGGCACCCATACCACTTGACCGGAAGCACCTATATCTGGCTTTGATGAATTAGAGTAATAAACTTTTTCATTAGTTGAATTAAGCATGACCTGTAGAAGATCACTAGCACCATAGTTGACAACATTGACAACCACTCCCACAAGTCTGCCGGATTCCTGCAAAAGAAAACCCATCTTTTATTTCAATCATGAAACAGCACAACTCTATTTAAAAGAAATGGAATCAGAAAACAGAAATGCATAAAGAATTTTATTTGTGGCAATTCATTCTATCACTATTCTCATTGATAATCTTCCCAGCATGGCTAAAATAGCAGGTATCCAACAATATCAAGTGTATGCATAAAGAATTTTATCTGTGGCAATTCATTCTATCACTATTCTTATTGATAATCTTCCCTACATGGCTAAAATAACAGGTATCCAACAACATCAAGTGTATGCACAAGTGACCTGTAATGATAGGTAAAGGGAATTGATTATAAATGTTGTAGGCAATTCATTCTATCACTATTCATATTAATAATCTTCTCTACATGGCTAAAATGGCAGGTATCCAACAACATCAAGTGCATGCACAAGTGACCTGTCAAGATAGGTAAATGGAATTGATTAAAAATGCTGTAGGCAAAATATTTGATAACAAAGAAATAAGAGAAAACCAAAATAATTTGAGAAGAGAAAGGCATCATTACGAGGCTAGAAGGGTGAAATTTTTAGTTTTACCTATACTTTGAACACAGTAGTTATGAACATCTGTGGCATCCTTCTACTATCTAGACAATGGAACTCATATTAACAGTATACCAAAATATTCTTAAAAAGAATGCTTATTCTCTCAATTTTAAACTTATAAATTCTAGAATTTAATAACAACGTGATAATGCATCAGAAAGAGAAAGGCATCATTTAAGGGGCTAGAAGGGTGAATTTTTAGTATTAGTTACACTTCGTGAAGTAGTTATGAACTTCTGTTTGCATCCTTTTACCATGTAAATCTGTTAATAGTCAATAGAACTCATATGGATGGTAGTGACAAAGCAAACATAAGTAGCAACATCTTTACTCATATAACCACAACTCTTGATTGGAATTTCATTGTTAGTGACTCACATTCGTGTCACGTCCAAACAAGATCTAGCCATACATTTACAAACCTTTTAACACATCTTGAAATCTAGCCATGACATTTACTTTCCTAACTCAAAAAGAAAGTTTGAAATAAAAAAATAACGTATTTATTAGGGAGAGAAATCAATATACTTATCTCCTCTCTCTCTCTCTCTCTCTCTCTCTCTCTCTCTCTCTCTCTCTCTCTCTCTCTCTCTCTCTCTCTCTCGGTATTAAAAAAATCATCATGCACTTCTTTCTCTCTCATTACCATATATTTAAATAAAAAAATCTAAAGATTGTCCATGTTTTAATCAAATCTAGTCATAACTTTAGCAATCGATAACACATCTTTAATTGTAAGTGTCCACTTTAAATAAAAAACATTCTATTTGATCCCTCAGAAAGAAATTTTGATATAAAAATATGAGCATTTATTAGAGAGTGAAATCTTAATTCTTATCTCCCCCCTCTCTTGGTAAAAGAGAAGAAAAACATCATGATACATACCCTAAAGACTACATATAATTAGGAGAATACCCACTTTTGCGATATCTAAATTTAGACTTGTTTACCAATTAAAGAGTTGGACGTCTCAAGCTAAACCATACATCGATGGGCCCAAGACTTTTGTAATGGGTAAGAAATCGTAGGTGGCTCAAAATTAGAGACCATAGATGTTTATTTGGAATCCAACTTTTGAAAACTACTCAAGAGGTTTTCAAAATAGATAAAGAACAAAAAATACATAAAAATTCTTTTATAAAATATATCTTTGCATAAGAGTAAAAGTGTCTTATAAATTAAATTACATTTATATCTCTCAATTTGTCAATTTTTGTTACTATTAGGAACAACAGCATATTCACCTGTTTATAAACTTTTTTCCTTTTTTAGCAATTTTTTTTTTTTTTTGTAACACCACATTTGTTTTCCTGCCTATAACTTTTGTATTTTCACCTATCATAATAATTAGTTTTGTAACAAGAAAACTTTTCAAATTAAAACTTTTAAGTGGGGACATTAATCGAATGAACAACAAACTATTAAAATTAATTGAAAAGGGGGAAAAACATAGAGATGCATAACCTAACAGCCATGCAAATGTATTAAGCCTGCTCTTTCTATATATCAATTGAATTTTTTGTAAGTTTACCCTTTAAAGAAATTTCTATTATGATAAAATACCATTTCTTTTAGTCTTTTATATCACCATCCCACTAAAATTTATATATTTCTATTTTAATAGCTTGTGCATTTTTACACGCCAAAAAGCTAAATTTTTGAAAATAATGCTTATTCTCTCAACTTTAAGCTTATAAAATTCTGAAAGTTAATAACAACATGATAATGCATCATGAAATAGAGCCTGAACCTTAAGAACCACCCTCATTCCAACAAGATCAGAAGTGTAAAACTCGCCTTCCTCCAATTCCGGCTTGTCTCCTTCCTTTACCAACAAAGTGGAACCGACAATCTGCTTAGCCTGAAATAAATGAAGATTAAGAAGGGTGGTAAAGGCTTAATTACAAGCATAATAGATTAGACTTTACACACATCATGCTCATAGATATAAAATTAGTGGCCAGCATGCAATCATATCAAAATTTTATGTAAGAATCAGCACCAACTCTACAAGAGACAATGGCTGAGATTTGATCGACAATACATTCCAATGTTGATCAAGTTTCTTATCAACCATGTTGGAAAGCAAAGGATAAAGAAAATAAGGATTTCTTTAGTTGTTCGTTGATGAAGAGAGGCATGATGACAGAGATGAGATGATTGAGTAGTCTGGAACCCAAGTAGAACAAGAATGGTGCATAGAACAAGAACAATAGAGAATGATTGAGTAGGCTGGAACCCAAATATGCTATTATATCAAAATGGTGCCGCCGAAGAGAACAATAGAGAATGATAGAATAAGAACAGATAGGAACAGTCTCAACCCTACTGTTAGGGGCAATATCGTAATTTGATGATAAGTTGATAATATATATAATGACAGAGATTAGAGCTCTCTGACTTTTGATACCAAACACAACATGGTATCAGAACCACCGCCATCCATTTGATTGCCTCGCTCATGTCGCCTCTTCATGTCATCACCTTCACATAACCTTGGACCATTGCCTTCACTAGTCGTATCACTTTTGTCTAATATCAATTGTACCTAGATTCAAATACTGTGGATATTGATCTTTGTCATCAAATTCTGTACTAAATGATGATTAAGAAATTCCAATTACACTTTGTATAAACGAGCATGTACCTCTATCCGATTTCTAATTGTCTCCAATCAATTTGTCTCCTTCCTATTACTCCTTTATTATATCCCTTGACTCTACTTCTGTAACTAAGTTTGCTTCAGAAGTTCTATCTCACCCTGAGTAGAAGGCTGCAATGGATGATCAAATGCTTGTTTTGCATCAGTTCAATACTTGTAAACGTGTGCCTCTTCCTCTTATAAGTCTATTGTTATTTGTCAATGGGTTACAATATCAAAACAAAAAGCTCATATTGTGATAAAAAAAAATAGACAATTTGACTTATGACCTTGATAATTCCTAAATTTTTTCTCCTGGTGCTAGACCTTCCATAGTTTGGCTTCTTATATCTTTTGTATCTTCAATTAATTGGCCTTTGTATCAGTTACATATTAAGAATGCCTTTCTTCAAGGTTATTTTTCCAAGGAAATTTATGTAGAGGAACCTTGCGGAGTATTATGATGAGTGTGGTTTAGTTCCTCGTCTCAAAAAGTCTTTGTATGGCTTAAACAATTCTCTAGGGGCATGGTTGGAAGATTCAATATGTTGTAAAGGAATTTGGTTTATGAAGGTGTGTAGTTGATCATTAGTTTTTTTTTTTTTTTTTTTTACAAAATAAAACAAAAGGACGGATATTCTTAATAAATTATGATGATGACATAGTATAACAGGAGGATAGTAATGGGATACAGAGATGAAATTGTTCAACAACAACAACAGCAACAACTAAGCCATTTGTCCCAAGTATTTGGGGTAGGCTACACGAACCAAAAGAGAATTACGCCGAATCGGGCACATGGATCAGCTTTCTCCACATTCCTATCGAGCAATATGCCTTCACTAAGACATTTAGCCTCTATATCTTGTCGTATTACCTCATCCATGTTTTCTTCGGTCTCTCCTGCGCTCTTTTAACTTGCCCTAAATTGATATGCTTTACTCGTTGGACTGGTGCATCTGTAGGTCTACGTCGCACATGACCAAACCATCGTAGATGATTTTCTCTCATCTTCTCTTCTATAGAGGCTGCACCTATGATATCCTCATTTCTCATCTTATCTCTCCGCGTGTTAGCACACATCCAACGAAGCATGCGCATCTTTGCTACATTCATCTTTTGGACATGATATCTCTTTATAGCCCAACATTCTATGTCATAACAAAGCTGGCCTAATAGCAGTCCAATAAAAATTTTCCTTCCAGTCATAACGGAATGTTATGATCACATAATACTCTTGTTGCGCTCCTCCATTTCAACCAGCCAGCTTGGATCCTATGGTTGACATCACTATCGATCTCTCCATCCTTTTAAATAATAGAACCCAAGTACTTAAAATGATTGTTCATCAGTATTTCTTGTCCATCTAGCCTCGCAATACTATAATCTCGGATTCCCTGTTTACAGAATTTACACTCCATATACTCTGTTTTGGCCCTACTTAATTAAAACCTCAAGATTCTAAAGTTTGCCTCCATAACTCCAATTTGGCATATACCCCGGCTCTAGTCTCATCGATTAGGACAATATCATCAGCAAATAGCATACATCAGGGTATCTCATCCTGAATAACTCTAGTAAGCTCATCCATCACTATGGCAAATAAGAATGGACTCAATGCAGATCCTTGATGCAATCCAATTGTTATAGAAAAATCACTTGTTATGTCTCCACAAGTTCTGACATTTGCCACTACTCGATCGTACATATCCTTGATTATGTCAATATATTTGATGGGGACTCCCTTTTTCATCAATGTCCACCATAATACCTCCATTGGCACCTTATCATAAGCTTTTTCTAAATCAATAAAGACCATATGCAAATTTCTCTTCCTCTCTCGAAATCGCTCTATAAGTTGACGAAGCAAATGAATAGCCTCTGTCGTCGATCGCCCCGGCATGAACCCAAACTGGTTCTCTGATATTGTAATATTATGTCTTAATATGTGTTCAATTACCCTTTCGCAAAACTTCATGGTGTGACACATGAGTTTTATTCTACGATAGTTTGAACAACTTTAGATATCATCCTTGTTCTTATAGAGAGGTACTAAGGTACTCTTTCTCCACTCATTTGACATCTTTTTAGTTAACCATATTTTGTTAAAGAGGTTTGTCAGCCATCTCACGCCCACCTCTCCTAAGCATCTCCATACCTCAATAGGAATTCCATCCGGACCAACAGCTTTCCTTGACTTCATCCTCTTCAAGGCCCCTTTAACTTCAGACTTGCTAATTTTGTGCATATAATTATGGTTCATATCCTGACCCTGAATGGTAAGGTCATCCAAGTCTTGAGTAGAACTACCATTGAATAATTTGTCAAAATACTCCATCTTTCTTTGATTTCTTCATCTCGAACTAAAACCTTCTGATCCTCATCTTTGACACACCTCACAGTACATAAATCTCTAGTCTTTCTCTCCCTTATTCGAGCAATTCTATATATGTTCTTTTCAACCTCTTTGGTGTCTAACTTCTCACACTTCTTTGTACACTTTAGCTCTTGCATTCTGAACAGCTAAGGATTTTGGAAATTGTTCCTACATCAAAAATTTCCAACTAAGGATTTTGGAAAATTGAGGTACTTCTTAGGAATTGATGCTAGGTCTCAACATGGTGGTTCTTTGTCTCAAAGAAAGTATATTTTTAGTTAAGTGAAAAAAGGATTTTGGGATGTAAGCCTATTGACACTCACACGGATCCGAATACAAGGTTACTGGCAAATAAAAGTGAGTGGTTAGATCTTCCCAATTAAAGTAGTGCAAAGGATTGAGAGTAATATTTTTATAGTATAACATGATAAAAAAAATACACTAGTGGATATTGTGTGTTTATTGAAGATTGGAGGTAATTTGGTATACTGAAAGGGTAGGAAGCAACAAGATGTCTAAATCGTGCGCAATTTGACTGTCAGACTATGGCAAATGGTACTTGTGACTGAGTTGATGTGGTCAAATTATTTACTAGACGAACTTGGATTCCAACATCCACAACCAATGGTTTTGAAATGTGATAATCAAGTTGTCAGCTATATAGCTAATAATCAAGTATTTCATGAGACAACAAAGCACATTGTAATAGGTTATCATTTTGTCCGAGAAGGTTTTGAAAGAAATGATTTGAACACAAATGAAATTAAATGAGCAATTAGCTGATTTACTTTCAAAACCTTGGAAGGTTCAAGAGTGAGATACATCTGTAACAAGCTAGGAGTACACGATGTATGTGCTTCAACACAAGCAGTGTTAGGGGCAATACTGTGATTTGATAACAATTTAATAATATATTTAATCATAGAGAAGCTAGGAGTCTCTGATTTCTAATACCAAACATAACACTTAACAAATTAAAAACTTTTCATTCATTTTCACTCTCCACTTTTCACAATTACACTCAACCTTTACATAGGTACTGTTAGAGTGAGTAGCGAGTAAGGAAACAATGTAATTCTATTTTTACTCCATTTATATAAAGGAGAGGTTATCCCCATCTAAGATTAGTCGTCTATTTTCTAAAATCTAACAAAGTATCAAAGGGATTCCTCTTCCATTACCACCTGCGCCTCCATCATTAATTAATCAATAACATCACCTCCTCCTCTCTCCATAATCCTAACCCTAGTCGTCACCCATCTACACCATCTTCTTCTTATATTCTTCTTCTTCTTTCTCTTCTTCACATGCAATGTGATCTGAAATTAGATCTACAATTAAAAAAAGAAGATATTGTTCACATGAATAGTACTGTGTGGTACTATTCATCATGGACAGGAACCATATTGTTCATCTCCAAAACCGTAGCTCATCTCCAAATCCCCAACAGGACATCTCCATTAAAAAAAGAAAAGGAAAACCCTAGACAGACATCTCTATAAAAAAAATAGACATCTCTATGCTCTAAAACCCTAGTTGTCGTTGTCGCCTCCTCTACTGCATTTCGCCATCAACTATTATCGCTTTTGACTCATCATATGGTGTTGTCGGCTACTCCTTTTATTGTTGTTGATTTATATTGTTGTAGATTGATTCTCACACTAATTCTATTGTTGTTGTCATCTTCTATTATTATTGCTACAAGTTTCTTCATTGATATTAAGTTGCTACAAGTTGTCTCATCTTCATTGTTCTTCACATTCTATTTGTCTTCTATTTGTTGTTGTTGTCTCATCTTCATGGTTGAGATCAAAGATGTTCGTGGCCTAATGAGAATTCATATTACTACTATTACCAAAGTCGAGGGAAAGAAATATTTTGTGGATGAAGTCTATGTGTTTCATTGGTGTTTCTTCAACTGAGTTTGAGAATCTCTCAAAAATCTCTTTTTCGGAGTTTGAGGGTCTTCGAAAATCTCTTTTTTTTTTAACTGAGTTTGAGGATCTCCTGAAACCTCCACTTTTCTTGAGTTCGGGGATCACCCAAAATCTCCTATTCAGTTTGAAAAACTGTAAACTTCTAACTGTATCTAAGGAGATTTTTGCAGTGCAGCCTTCGCGCATGACTATTTCAATTGACAACTTCAACATCGACATCGGAATCAGTATATGTTTTAAATAACTTCAATATATATTTGTTTCTCATTTTTTTGTTTAGAAAAGCTTTGTTTAGAAATTCTTTTTCTAGTTTCTGCAACAAGCAGGGCATGATTGAGTTCTACTGTCCAGATTGAAGGGGAGTATTAGAGTGAGGAGCAAGTAAGAGCCCAATTGTAATTCTCTTCATTCCATCTATATAAAGGAAAGTCTATCCCCATCTAGGGTTAAGTCATCTGTTCTCTGAGAGTCTGAAACTTAACATGTACATTATAAAAACATGGTCCTTGGATGGTATTACTCTTCCTAATAAAGCATCTGTTAAAATTCGTTAACTAATTTTCTAATAGAACACCTTTAAGCATGCTTTTGGATTATCATAAATGAAGTAAACAACCAATTTACTAAACTAGTCTAATTTATTCCTAATAAAAAACTAAAATGAAATAAAAGTATCTCTAATTTAACTCCAACATGCATCAATATCTAATCGCTTATTGCAGAATATGAGACTTCTCAAAGATATAAAGGTAAAGTTGTAGTAAGCCCCCCGACTCCTTCACCCATTACCTAGTCCAAAGAGGCATGTTCTCACATATCCATGGACTCTGCAAATGGGTACCATCATAACAAGGCTAAAAAAACTAGCTTGATGGTTGTGGATCGTCTCACAAAATACACCCATTTTTGTGCAATACTATATTCTCATATGTGTGGCCTCAAATTGTGTAGGTCTTCATTAACAATACATGGTACCCTATGGTTAATATAGGGCATCCTAAGGTCCATAGTGAGTGATAGAGGCAAAATGTTCACCACGAATTATAGAGAGAGCTCTCTATCTATAGAGATACGCACCTATACATGAGGATCCCTTCTCAACCTCATACTCGCCAAACGGGGGAGTTAAGTAGTGTTTGGATAACTACTTTAATTCACTGGTGACCGATTGAAAGAGTGATTATGTTGGCAACAACAACAGAATGGATGTAAATCATAGTTATCATTCAAGCTCATCTGAGGTTGAGTATAGTCGTGAAGCACACGCCAATCACCATATTACATATTCTCATGGTTTATCAACTGTTCATCATGATTTACCTCATTATTACTGGGATTTACCACTACCAATCTCTGGAAGATGTTTTGGAGCAAGGATGTTCCACCTAGTCTATTTCTTTTAGGTATGAGACATGGAAAACTGGATGAAACTTAGATTCTCTTGGAAGGTCAAAGTAATAAGCAACAATATTTTGATGCCCTTCACCTTTAAAATGTGAGCATCTTCATGAATGGCGCACATGCTAATGGAGACTAAGGAAAACCAAGTCTCCCACCTTAAATTCCCATCTCCTTCTATATATTTTTCAAGTTGTTTCTTAATTTGAGCTTGGGCAACAAGCAACTGGTTGTTAACAAATTGAAGAACAAAATCTCTTTCATCTAAATGCAACGAAAAGACAAAATTTGACATGTTAAGGATTTTCCATAGAAGAATTGTGATGCATGGTAACCAAGCAGCAACAGAAATACGGACTAATTTAGTTGGAGTCTTACAAGATGACATAGAAGTGATGTTCGGAGTCTAGTGTGTTCAGCCCTGAGGGGCAAGGCCACTCATGATTTTCATAATATTGAATGAGGAAACTATACAAGTTAGTAGTTATATAGTCTATCAACATTTTAATATCTGAAGGGAAGAAATTGCATAGAGATTTTTGGGGTAGATTCCCTGTGAGCAAGAAACCAACACTCCTCCGCTTTCTTCATGCACAATTCGATTGAATAAGATCAAACATGATTTATCAAATTTTACAATGACTTAAATTCAAAATGACTCAATAATTTTCACAAAAATCTAGAAATAACCCTTGTATTTCTAGAATTTATGTCAAAATTACCTTTGGACAAAACCAGTCACTTTTCCCATCTACTTGCTCAATCTTCTCTAACTTGAGATATTTGAACCCCGGGATTTGCTGATATGCCTAGTTCTTCCTTATTTGTCTCAGGAATCTCAAATGTACATATTCCCTAACATTGAACTCCCTTAAACACAAATATTAATCGTCATTCAAGAGGGAGCTTTAGTAAAATTCCAGCCTATTTGACGGTTTTTGCTGCTGGACTATTTGCTTATTTGTTCAAAACTCATTTAATAAGATGAGATTTGACCAAATCATACTTATATTCATCTTCTTTAATGAATACTCTTTTTTTTTTTCCTTTAGGTTCCTCAGCAAATCCACTCATGTCCTCTTAAGTTCCTCATCAAACCCAGTCCTCTCGAGTTCCTCAACTAACCCAATTCTACTCTCTAAATCCCCCAGCAGCCAACCCCACCACCACCACCCCATTCTCTCTTTCCATTTCTCTTTACTATTTTGTGTTTTATTTTGCCACAGTACTGATACTAAGTGTTAGGATTTATATCAGCATCACATGTTTACACGCTTTTGTTTATATTATATTTACGAGTAGTGAGAAGTGAAAACTGAATCAGCTGCAGATGATTGGATTTGATTGAATTAACTAAGTAACCAACCAACCTGGTCGACCGTGTCTATCCCTCGGAGACTGATAATCCAGGTATTTTGGCCAGGATGGTCTCTCCCCGCTGTCAGCTCCACTTGTGATATCACTTCCTTACCGGAAACACGTGTACGCAACCATCTTTTTCCTGGCTAAAATAAAATAAAATTCCAAATTAAATAACAAAAGGAAACAATTAGTGGAGCAGAAAGAAGATAAGATAAGATTAGATTGTAATTTGAATTGGATTTAAGTAGTACCTCGGAGAATCGAAGTTGTGGGAAGTCGGTGGTGGGTTTTACCCGGAGCTCCCCTTTAAGGCCGTGGACCTTGCTAATGTAACCAACCTCGATGAAATGGTCGTCTCGTTCGTGTTCTTCTGTATTGTTGGCGTCTTCTTCTTGTTTTGTTGTTGCTGCTGCTGTGTTAACAATGAGGGGTGCCGCTAACAATTAGAAAAGAAAATTAATAATAGACACACGGAGAGAAGAAAAAGGTTAATCGCAGAAGCAGAAGGAAGTGAATAAATGTGTACATACCGGCAGAGATGAATACGGGTCGGCGGAGGCGAGAGAAGCAGGAATTGAGGTTGGGAATATGCGAGTGAGAAAGAGAAACGGAATCGGAAACGGAAACGGGCGTAGAGAAACGAAATAGTTGGGAAGGGCATAGGGTTAGCGAGGATGCTGATGATAAGATGGGCGGAGGCCGAGAGAGGAGAACGATTGCGCCCTGGTGCTGCTGCATCATCACCATTGGAACGGCCACACAGATCTCTCGCCGCCGCCGATACTCTTCCGCCTTGGTCACACTCTTCACTTCTCAACTGGCAACTCAAATTTGGGGATGGGATGGGGATTCTGTGTCTCTACTTGTTGCTCTCCGGTCACCCTGTGTTTAAGCGCTAGATTACCGTTTGCGGTTGCGGTGAAGCCGAGTGACGCAGAGGGAAAGAGACAAAAAGGAAGGAAGTAGAATGAATGGGAGATAGGAGAGAAGAGCACAAAGAGGAGAAGTGCGGACGAACAAAATATAAAGAAGAGTCACAATAGAAATATCACTCTCTCGATTTGATTAATAACTCATCCTCATCTTCAGGTCTCATCCAGTGTGGATAAAGACACTCACTAATATTTTAAAAATATCTAAATTATCTCTCCCCTCTTTCTTCCTCTTTACAATTTCCCCCTCTTTCCCTCCATCGTCGCCATTGCCCCTCCCCCGTCGGCCCTGACCCCTTCCCTCCCCGTCGACCACCGCCCTCCCCCGTCCCAAAAAACCCCACCCACCCCCATTTGTTCGGCCAGACACAGATTGGTGGGCGGCGAGGGGGAGGCAGGGGGAGCAGGGAGCGCAGGCATCACCTCACCGTCGTTCACCGGAAAAGAAGGAGAAAGAAGAAGAGTAAAGGCATTTTAGATTTTTTTTCGTAGCTGTGACTAAAATAACGACACACTTGAATTTTTGATGGGTACCTTAATCAATTTTGTGAGTGTCTTTATCCGCACTCGGCCTCATCCTTCTCTCATTTGTTCCTACTGAATTGGGTGCACCATGCCCATGTCCAAACAATATGGGCTCTACTGGGCCCAAGAGAGATACTGCCAACTCTCTAACTTAATTATGAATCTCATATATGTGGTGATTTATCTTTTATTTCTTACTGTAATCAATTTTTTTCTCTACTTAATTATCTTACATCTGGGATACACTTTATTTTTAAGTTTATGGGTGTTTTCAAGAAGAATCACGCTGGTTTTTGACATCGCAATTATGAATTTAATTAATGGGTTATCTGAAGACTATTTAGATATTATTGTTTCGTACACAACTGTAGCGAGTGTTGCGTACTACATTCACTTTGATTAGTGTGGCGCCCTGATCCCGCGGGTACGGAGACGTCACTGTGACGTATATACGCAGGTCAGAAATACCCTCACGTATATACACTAAGCATCAGTACAGGTAAGAATCAGAGGCGGAAGCACAGTGGCAATATACATTCCAATACAAAATAGTACAAGTACATGGTCATCACAGAGAGTGATACAATATTACAGGAATATTACATCACCAAAAGATATAAAAGTACAATACATGAAGGGATATACATAGTAAAAGCTGAGAGATGCTCATAAGCAACAAGAGGGACCTCGAGAGCCAAACAGGAGAAAAGCTGGGAGGAAGTGCTACGGCGGTGTCCGAGCTTTTGCTGCACTCCGATCACCACGGGAGGATCCGCTGCGCACTCTGATCAGCTACAGAAAGATCACCATGGTTCAGACTTCAGGATCTGGACATGAGAATCCAGGGTTGTCAGATGCAACCCACGAGTACATATAACAAAGCCAAGTGGCGTGCATATCAGGTACATGTGTACAAGAAAGGTGTACCGTGAATATAAGCATATAAGAACATGAAATAAGACAATAAATAAAGTAACCATAGAAAAATCAGTTATATAAGCCCACATTACTGATCTGTGAGGTTAGTACGTCGAAGGAATAATCCAAATAAGGAAACCCTCATATATATACTCTATACATCACGTCACTGTAATCTGAGTTTATATAACCTGACTTTACCTTCACAATATAATAATGAACCAGTATGGAAGCAATTAAGTAATCCTACAAGATAGCACATGTCTAAGTGGTGAGCAGTATAAACCAAGAGTATAGCTAGTCATATATCATGAGCATATTATTATTAAATTATTAAGACTCATCTGATTTGTAAACGTCGGTATGTGTCCTATCCCACATACCTCAGCGTACAGATCCAAGAGTAAGTTATTGGAAACTGATGGAGATCGACGAACCATGCTTAGAATGGATCCCGTACATGCCCGGGACAACGGTCAAGGAGTATCCGGTGCTGAACCGGAACGTACTGTTAGGTACCGGGACTTATTGTACGCCCGAATAGGAATAAGATGTCACTGCTCCCACAGGAATAGGCCCAGGGGCTTATGGTACAACCGGCAGGCAAGGGAGTAGGGTACCAGTACACCCCACGGAAGCGCCTGGTGGCCTCCAAGTCGAATCCAAGTATATGGTCGCGCGGCACTATAAGACAATCATAAACATGGAGACTATATCGGTACTCATCAGTTTTCCCCATCCCGGTGTAAGTTGTCTAATTATTATAATTTATCCGGTGCTAATGTCCACAGAGTATTCATAGTAATCCTATATTCATGGTTATCCTATTACGGGGATCAACAGGAGTATAGTATCTGGAGTAATATCAGGAGCTTCCCTATTTCAGGGTTCAAATATACAGGAGTTCAGAAGTACCAAAAATCTGGTAATAATATAATAATCATGCCAAGTCCCCATAAAAGTGATAGTCATGAATATGCAAAGAAGTATAGGTGTCCGGTGTAATAGTATCCAGTCAGGTGTCACAATATCAGGTCAAGTGTATTGGTACCAGGTGGCAGTAGGTCAAGTGTCAAGTGTAGCATGGCAAGTACCAGTATCAGATATCAAGTGATAAGTGAAAAAACACCTAGAGGGGGGTGAATAGGTGTAATTGCTAATCTAAGAAACAAGTGCGCTAAATGCGGAAGCTAATGCAAATTATGCACAAACTAATACAATACAACAAGTGTAGCCGAATTCCCCTTGCGAGGCTCTGGACTAACTCCCCTTGATTCCCCTTGAAATGGGTTGAGGTGCTATGTGAAGCTCTTGTTGGATGAGTATAAGTTAGGCACACACACACAAGCAATCCAAGCAATATAAAATACACACAATCAAGCCAAGCATATAAGAATGAATAGCAATATGAATAAATGCAAGGCAATATGAAATATGCACAACACAAGCAAATATGATATGATATGAATATGATGCTTTGCACAAATATAAGAGAGAGAGTTAGAGAGATAATGGATCAATACGCAAACACCAAGATTTGTTTCGAGGTTCGAGCACCTTGCTCTACATCCCCGCCTACACCACCGTGTAGGATTTCCACTATCTCAACTCCCACCGAGGGAACCTCTACCAAAGAGGATTTCTTACAACTCTAGGAGTACCTAACTCCTCTCTCAATACAACCTCCACCGAGGCCAACAACAACCAACAACAACACCTCTACCAAAGAGGCTCACAACCAATCTCAATCACCTCACACTTGAGGGATACAAACCAATCACCCGATCACCTCTACCTAAGAGGGATACAACAAGAATAAGGGTGTACAACTTAGAGGTTACAAACAACAACCTCAAAACTCTCTCTTTCTTTCTTTTTCCACAAAACAAAGATCCTAGTAGTTTAGGATAGAAGATAGCTCAAGTGTGGAAACAAGGTGTTTTTGGAAACCAGCAACAAAGAAAAACTACTTGGGAAATCTCTTATATATGATAGAAAATGAAATACCAAATCAAAATCCCAAACCCTAGTTTTCTTTGATTTTCCAAAAACCCAAAACAAATAAAGATGAGAAGTTTTTGCACTTAAAACTCTTTTGAAAACTCTTTTAAAACCTTCAGAAACCAGAAATTTTTCTCCTTAAAAAACTTGGCCAAAATCCCCAAAGAGATGGGGTTTATATAGCCCCTATACAAAACTAGCCGTTAGGCTGAGTTGGCAGTCTGACAGACTGCCGGTCGACCGGTCCGGTCGACCGCCAACGGTCAGAATTATGACCGTTGGGCAACTGCGATCGACCGGCCCGGTCGACCGAAAAAACCCGAGAGCAGAGCTCTCAACTCGGTCGACCGGCTCGGTCGACCGTCCACTGTACCTAACAGACGTGCACGTCTGTGCACGTCGGTCGACCGGATCGGTCGACCGGCCCTTGGTGCGGTCGACCGTCCCGGTCGGCCGACCAGCCTGTCAGCACAAAACCAGGTCAGAAAAATTTGGAAAAATATTTTCTAAAAAATCTTTTATCTCTTTTAAAAATACCATAAAAATTGTTTTATCATTTTATGTTGAAACATAAACATGTGATAAAAATTTCAAGACAATATATCAACATATCAATTCATTTTGTGTCTTGCCAATTTTATCAAAAACAACACTTGTATTTTATCAAACTAGAATTTTCCAAAACATGAATAGGATAGTCAAAATAAGTTTGTCTAGCAAGTTTAAAGCATGTATGTATATCTAGAACATATCTAATATACATAGGTATAAGGTAAACTTGTTTTGATCTATTATTCATGAAAACCAAAAAACAAATCATGAAACGTGTGTGATTTGTGCACTTGAGCATATCAACTAAACTAAGCTTTACAAATGGATCTAAAACTCAAACTCTAAACTAGATACCTAAATCTTCTTGACGATCTTCATCTTCAAGTAGACTTGCTCCAAAACTCCGTGATTCTCCAAGTGCAAAGGTATGATCTTTAAGCTTTGGCACCGGAATCATCATGAATAGCTTCTAAACTCCTTGTTGAAGCTAATCACCAACTAATATCCTGTTAATGATCTGAAACTTAGAAACACAAGAATATTAGTAAACATAACTACATGAGTGTTGATCATCATCAAAACTAGAGTGGAAGGCCATTGGGCCAACAATAAGTATGGCATGGCAAGTACCAGTGTATACATGTCAGGGTCAGGTAACTAATATATCGGTAAGAGTCGCAACATCAAATACTAGTTATCAACCGGTCACGTAACATGGTACAGGAGAATGGCATAAACATTTCAAATACTTCACAACATTATTTCTAACAATAATAAATTTATCTATTTATTAGCCATGCGAAGCCGAGTGAAGCGAGAGCAGATCTAGGCATACCCGGTATAATACCGGTTCGACAAGGTATAATAAAGGCCGACAGCTATTTATAAAAACATAATAATTATTTATATAACATATACTAACTTGCATAAAGAGACATCCATATATTAAAAGCAAGATAATAATTATTAAACATGAAATAATGGTAATAAAGTAAGAAATGTACTCGCCTAGCACCGGATGAAATACCGAGAAAATCGGGAAAATCCGCAAACACGTTCAAGCAAGCTAATAACCCATGTATATATTAATATATACTCATATATATATTATATAAATAAATATTAGAGAGGGAATGAGAGAGGAGAGAGAGAGGAGAGAGAAAGTTGTAGGAAGGAGAGAGAGAGAGAAAATATGGTATTTTTAGGAATAAATTTGGAATTAAAAGGGGAGGGGTATTGGGTGTAATTATAGGGAAGTAATTTTAGGGATGAGGTGGAGGGTATTTTAGGAAATGGAAAGTGGGTGTTTATTTAGGGAAAAGAAAGAGAAAAGAAAAGAATGAAGAAGGAAAGAAGAAAGAAAGAAAGAAAGAAAAGAAAAATGGAGGGGAGGGGGAGGTGGCCGGCGGCCGGCCACCGCCAGCAGCCTTCCATCGGCGGCGCCGCCGCCGGGGAGAGGGGTGCGCGCGCGCCCCCGGGAAGGGAGGGGGGATTGTGTTGTTGTGGTTGTTGTTGTGTTGTTGAAGGAGGTGGTGGGTGGTAGTTGAAGGTGGTGGTTGGTGGTGATTGGTGGTGTTGGGGAGTTAGAGGAGGAGGAGGAGGTGATCGGGTGGTTGGAATGGTGAATTTGATGGAGGTGGTGGTGAATTTTGTAGGAGAAAGGGAGGTGGTGGTGATGGGTTATGGTGAAATTGGAGGTGGTGGATGGTTGATGGAGGTTAAAGGAGATGGTGGAGTGGAGAGGAGGTGTGGGGGAGTGGATGGCCGGCCTAGGGTGATGGTGGTGCGGCGGTGGTGATGGTAGAGGCGGCGGTGATGAGTTGGTGCGTTGGTTGAAGGAGTTTGATTTTTGAAGGAGATGAAGTTGTAATTGTTTTTGGATTTTTTGAAATGAAAAGGAAAAGGAAAAGGAAAAGGAAATGGAGAGTTAAATAGAGAAGGAGGAGGGAAAAGAAATGATGAATTTTTGGGGAAGGGGAGAGGGGGCTGCACAGCAGCCCTGCTGCTGCAGGCGGCAGGCGGCGGGCGGCTGGGAGCAGTGGCAGGGGAGGAAGTCAATGGGGGAGAAAGAAAAGAAAGAAAAAGAAAGAAATTAAAAAAAGGAGAAAAATAAGGAAAAAGAAATAAAATAGTAGAAAATTTTTATTATTAAATAATTTATTTATTAAATTTTTGGAAGTACAAAGTAGGGGAGTAGAGAAGGAAAAAGTAAGAAAATAAATCGTCGGTAAAAAATATTATTTTTTAATAAGGCAAAAATTCGACTGTTTCAGAAACGATCCGAAAAATTCTCAAAAATAGTAAATATTATTTTAAGATACTCAGTGAATTTAGATTCGAGAAATTTAATGTAGTTTTCAAAATAAAAAATCCTGAAATCTTCTGGCGATACCGGCCGACACCAGAACCGGTGAAATTTTGATAAATTTAGAAAAATCCTAAAAAAATGTTTTAGATAGAAAATGAAATTCTGAGAAGTAATGTGAAAGTTGTTTTTGAAAATTCAATCCCGTTTGAAAACTAAAAATTTAGGAATCAGTTAGCGATGCCGACCGACACTGGTTTTGGAGATTTGCAGAAAAATTCTAAAAAATTTCATAAAATCATGAAAAATCTAAAATATTAGAAAACTGTGTCTGAAACTGAAATCGGTCAATCGGACAACTAGAAAGGCCAAATCGGTCGGTATGCTGGTATCAGGTTCCCGCTCCGGGTGAGGGCTTACTCTAGGTCTGAGAACCCAGATCCGATAAACAAAAAGATAAGTAATCACAACCCAAAAGCAAATACTGAAAGAAAATTGAACAATACGGTCGAAAAAGTTGGGACACATATCTGGGTACGTATCCCGAGAACGGGGTGCTACAATTTGAGAGATGAGCTTATCTCTCGAGAGCCGACTCTAGTCAAGAACTTATTGCGTCAAGTATGCATGCATCAATTATTCTTTAGGGAGAGATGTAACACCCAGATTATTAAACCCTAATTTAAAATTTTAATATTCAATTAATATGTATATAAAGAATGATTGCAATGTGAAATGAAAAAATCCAATACCTTATTAAAGCGAATGAGATATCGTTTAGTTATAAGGATTTACATAAGGATTGAAAATATTGCAAATTTGTGGGATACAAGTTAACATATATGGAAGTTAAGAAAGTAGTTAGTGAAGCTAAATCAAAACTTCTCAAGAATTCATATGATTAAGAAGCTGAAAACAAAGGTAGGAGAGAGACATATAGAAGCTTGCTAAGTTGAGGAAAGAAATGTTGAATTTTTTGAATTAAAATAAAAGGAAAAGCTTTCATTTCAAATTTTGTTTTACCAAGTGAACTTTTTAAAAGGAAAAGCTTTCATTACCAAGTCTCAGAATCTAAATCAGTTGAGAAAATATCTCAACTGCTGGAATTTTCTGTTGGAGTTAATTATAACAACTTGAGTTTTAAGCTTATAAATAGATCCCTCACTCCAATAGAAAGACACACAATTCATTTCTCTTTTTTCATCTTAAAATAAAACCTGAAGACTACTCTTCGTGAGAATGGCTTCAGTGTTAAAAAGAATTTTTATCTTCATTTTTCTGGGTAACTTCTTCATTTGAGCAGAAGCTCTACCCACCGTCCTGGACTGAGTGCTGGTGAATCCGGGGGATCCTTTATCGTTAGGGGATAAGGTCGATTTAACATCTGCACAAGTAGACGGGCTTTTGATCCTTTAGGGCAGCAACATCGCGACTGCATTCCCCATGCCAGATTCTTTTGTTTTATATTAATTATAATTATTATTACATGTTAGAATAATTGTTGTTTTATCTTAATTTAATTTGTAAATATATTGCATGTTTTAAAAAAATAGTATAAAATATCCAACAATCTAAATGATCAAAATTATATATAGTGTCTCTTTTCATTTAATTTATTTTCTATGCATGCAAATTAATTGAACTATTGCAAAATATTTGTTTATTCTTACAAAATCTTGTTGATTAAAATTATTGCTCGAGTTTTATATAACAATCTAGAAGACAAATGAAGTTCTGGTTGGATAACTTTAGATGTAGAACTGGTTTTTTCCCCTCTTGTTCTTTCAGTGAATTATGCTCTATGCTATATTTTTCTGGCGCATTATGGAAATTCGTTTTGCTGTGCCTTTTAATTATTTTTAGTTTATTCATCCCACTTTTTAACCATTTGTTGGTGATTTTTTCGATGCAATTAGTTAATTGGTTTATGAATACTCTCAAAGTTGAAAATTTTTCTAAACAAAATTTAGTTGTAACTTATATCTATTTAGTTTTTAGTTCTTTGAATCTTTTCTATGATCATTCGTCCCACAAGCTTATAAATAAAGATAATATCAAGGAAAGTTTAGTTGTAAATTGTTTCATATGCATTTTTTTCCTTATACATAATCAATCATTGCGTTTAGTTCATTCAATGATGCACTAATAATATCCCTATGGTTAGGTTATCATCTTTCATGTCATATTATTTGATGAAGTTCGTCTTGTATGATAGTTATGATAAATGATATTTACTCTGTTATGTATGCAGTAATACATGGCTTTTCTTTTTATTCTGCTTTAGAACGAGCAATTATAGCTGTATGATAGATTCAGTTTGAATATTAGTATGCAACTTAATGGCAACTTTCAATGTCTTTCAATATTTTTTGAAAATATGTATTGAGAATGATTTAGGCTTATGAAAAGTTGTTTAATTGTATTCAATAATTATCAAATATTTCTTGATTACGATGAAAAGCTAAGTGGGTGTTTGTATGCCCGCATATGTGTCTGATCCATTATGCCACTCTTCTGTTGGTGCATGATATTTCTTCATAGGCATTTGACAAAGCTGTAGTCATATCAAAATATTTAAATGACTCTTAATGAGAAATTGTATCCAGAAGGTGAAAAATGAATGCAAATTAATTAATTATTGTTTCTTGTATAACACTTATTTTATGCAATAGAATAGTTATTTAAATTCGTACAAGCATATTTTTATATTCCTACGAGTAGTAATTATTTAATTAATTCTTACAAAGAATTTCTTTAGTCTATTCCCTACTTCACGCAAATTAAACAATTAAGATCTTTCTTACAGACTATTATATAGATTCTTACAAATCTTGTTTGATTAAAATTATTGAAAAAATTTATACAAGTTCTTACTATTTTAATTTCTTACAAAATAATTTTTATATTTACTAGCAATTAATAACCCAACCACTATATTTTGTAAAATTGATTTCTTGCAAATCAAATCATTTTTAATTGTTTGATTCTTGTCTTTTATTCAAGAACTAATTTATTTATTTGGTTCATGTAATAGAGTTAATCTTAATTTATTTTTTACTAGAAATAAACTAATTGACTTCTTATAAAGATCTGTTTTGAAAATTAGAGTTCAATTCTTGTAAAATTTTTCTGGATTAAAGTTCTCACAAATTTTTATTCTGATTCCTACAAGTTATTATCCTAATAAAATTCCTGCAAAACTGTTATTTGATCGTGAATTTTGAAAAAGAGTGATCATTTTTTAACTTCCAATTAGTTTCTTTTTTTGTTCTACTTTTTGAAATTATTTAGCTAAGTTAAATATGCTAATTCTTATTTTCATTTGAGATCACTGAAACCTCGACCCTGAATAGCTTTGATTTACAGGCTTGTAGTTTTGTTCTCTATTTATACTCATTAGGTGTAATAATAAATTCTCATGTATTGAGAATATTGCTTTTTGGCATTATGAAGATTTTCTTGTTGTGTACTACATACAGACAAAGTTACTTGACAAACTAGATTACTTTGCTAGAATAATGATTTGATGAGTAAGAAAAAGTAGGATCTAGTTACAGATTACTACTTTATTAGGCTTAGACAAATGATATTACTTAATTTATTGTCATTGATATGCGACAATTTACTAATGTGGTTTTTACTTAAGGCTTGCCAACAAGTTGAAGAATCTATATGGCTCCATCAAGTAGGACTTTATAATGCTTTAATCGTTATTTACTCTTCAGTTATAAATATGTTCCTTTTATTTGACTTGCTAATTTGGGCATTCCATAATTAATAGGGTGATTGAGATTTTTTAAGAATAAAAAGAAGTTCAGATTTCTTAGTCTCAATGCGAATCCGCTGTAGCAAGGGCTCAAGCGGGTCGTGATCCTCAGGGAAGGATGCGATGAAAGCTTTTCGACTCGATTCCTCTGTATGCTTCAAGTAAGAAAAGAGAGATTAGATCTGAGATAAAAAGATGATATTAAAGACGTGATTTTACTGATCTTCTACCACAACCCTATTGCAAGTTAAGGAGCTAGATCTTCATCTTAAGATGTAGGTGATTCACCTTAGGTCATTACAAATAATTCAAGCAAGAAAAATCAATACTAGACTCTAGCTAAGTTACATTATTTAAAAGCCAAACTATGGTTCATCCTAACATCTAGGTACAGCCTAATAAAAGACGAATCTCAAATTTATGCTGTCCTAGTTCTTAAGTTTGAAGTCATGAGAAGTCTTTTTAATATGCAACCTATATTAGGAATTCTAGGTATTTGTTTAATCTTCAAGAAAAGTTGTTTTTAAACCTAGGGTTTCTATAGATGTTCATTAATCAGATCTAGGCTTAACTGCTCTAGGGTTGCTTCAAGAATCTCAGCAAACCACTAGAGAGAATTAGTTCTTCATTATTTTTTTTTCTTTTCAAATTATTTATATTTTTTTTTATGTAATGAGAAAGAGTGCAAGGAAATAAAGAAAAAGAAAACCAGAAGAGATCACAGATTAAAACAACAATCAGAGAGATCGCAAAATAAAATAAAATTGCAGAAATTAAATGAGAACAAAAGAGTGACCTTTACTTCAGATGAATCTCCAGTTACAAAATCTTCTCCTTCTCCACAACGTACATGAATGGAAAATACAATTGTGCAGAAATTTAGAAAAAATAGCTAAAAGAAAACCCTAATATGTCTCTGGATGCCCTTTCTGCTGCGCCTGCACGGATATTTATAGTGCAGAAGAAGATAGAGTCCCGGATGAAGTTGTAGACGAAATCTGGTAGTCAGACTTATCCAGAATGCCGCGGAATCTTGGGTTTTGCCGCGGATTTGCGACATTTTTGTGGAATCTAGCCACGCGCTTTGGCGCGTGGCCTCACCTGGTCCGTCCATGTGGGCGCTTGCTTCTGGAAGTATGATCCTGGCTCTTCATATTAGGATTTCGAGATAACTTGATAATCAAGTTACCTGGATTTTGAATTCTCCCAATCTCTTTTAAACGAATTTCCTTATCTCTGCACTCTTTTCATTCTCATCTGCAAGAGTTTAGGGTTGGGTAGAAGTCTATCCTTCCCTCATCTTTGATATTTGCAACTTTAGCCCTTTGTGTATTTGCATTTTGACTTCTTGTAATTGCGCTTTTTCACCTGGGCTTCAAACATGGGCTTGGATCTGGGCTTTTGGGCTCTTTAAGCTTTATTTCTTATTAAAATAATACTTCGAGGCTTGCACACATTAAATAACGAAATATTAATAAATGTGCATTATAATATGAATAAATGTGCAAATGTGATGGTATATATGATGATAATTATGCATTTTTCACTACCTATCACACCCCCACACTTATCTTTTTGCTCGTCCTCGAGTAAAAATCAAAAAGAAAGAGAAAAATCTAACCTAGCTAACTCACTTTCGTAGGAATCACGGTTGCACTTAGCATGTACAACAAGCCGTTAAACCTCTAGGTTACCCTAGAGGACGAGTGTTGTCTCGTGAGGGTTTTCAGCGGATTACACCCACAAAATCCATAAAAAGGAAAATATTTGAATTATTATTGAAGAGACTAAGTAGTCTATAAGTTTTAGGATCCTCATTTTTATTCATTCTTTAAACTTAGTCCTAATAAAGTCAATTGTTATTTTATTTTAGGTAAGGATTAAAATTGAATGTTTGTATAGTCTTTTTCGTTACCAAAAGTCATATGCACCCTTGTGAATCTAGGAATTCCTTAACTTGGACTCTCATGCCTCTTTATTATTTTTATAACATCATCTAATTTTCTTTCGTATAAGTATCAAGGCTTCTTGAGGCCCTCATACCTAACTAATTGACTATTAGATGTGTTAATATATATATATATATTTTTTTTGGCATGTATAACTCATCTAATTTTCTTTCGTATAAGTATCAAGGCTTCTTGAGGCCCTCATACCTAACTAATTGACTAATAGATGTGTTAATACATGTATAATATTTCTCAGTTTTCTTAGGCTTTCTAATCCACCCATGTAGCGAACTTAAAGTCGGTGGCTCCCAAACCGGTCGGCTTTAGGGCACCAGGTGAGAAAACACCCCGCGGACTCAAATTCGAATGAACTAGGCCACAAAACTAAGGACTTTTTATTTAGAACTACCTTTAGGCGTGAATACTTATGCTTCTTGAGGCACATGTATCCAGCTTAATTGGTGAATTTTTTTTTATATATTTTTTTTATGAGGCACAAGGTCTTTGTCTTAGAATCCTAGATATGTACTAGGAATGCACATTTCATTAAGGTAAAAATTAAGACTAACTAATTATTCAATTTCTCTTCCTATACCTAAAATTTAAACAATTTATTTATTTTGACCAAGTTTTTAGAAATCCTAATCATGATTTTCCAAATCCTTAAAACTAACTTAGATTTCTTTCAAAAAATAAGTCAAAATATTTCCTTTTTATAACATTTTTTATATATATATATTGTATAATTTTATTTTATTTTTTTTATATTGTATAATTTTTTATATATATTTTAATTATTTTTTTTTTTATATTACATACCCTTCCCCCACACTTGTTTCATGCATTGTCCCTAATGTATGAATGAAATGTATGGATGCATGAACTGGCAGAAAGATATAATCACCGATACAGTGGGTCAAAAAGACCCATCGCCGCATTAGCTTCCGTCACAGACTCCAAAAAGATTTTAAGACGTTGACCATTTACCTTGAATGCATTGCCATTTTTGGGATCGTAGATCTCTATGGCTCCGTGTGGAAACACCGTCTTAACAATGAATGGTCCTGTCCATCTTGACTTTAACTTGCCGGGAAAGAGATGAAGTCTAGAGTTGTAGAGTAAAACTTTTTGTCCTTGGACAAAAGTTTTTCTCGTGATGAATTTATCGTGAAAAACCTTAACTCTATCCTTCGCAATCTTTGCATTGTCGTATGCATCATTCCTCAACTCCTCTAGTTCAGAAATTTGTAATTTTCGAAACTCACCGGCCTTATCTAAATCGAAATTTAGCTGCTTAATTGCCCAAAGGGCCCGGTGCTCTAGCTCGACAGGAAGGTGGCAAGCCTTTCCAAAGACCAGTCTGTAGGGAGACATTCCTAGAATCGTCTTAAAGGCAGTCCTATATGCCCATAGGGCATCCACCAGTTTGGTGGACCAGTCCTTCCTATTCTGATTCACAGTCTTCTCCAAAATGAGCTTGACTTGCCTATTAGAAACTTCTACCTGACCGCTAGTTTGAGGATGGTAGGGCGTAGACAACTTGTGAGTAATGGCATATTTTCGCATAAGAGCTTCAAAAGTTCTATTGCAAAAATGTGTGCCATTGTCGCTAATGATGGCTCGAGGGATTCCAAAGCGTGAGATGATATTATCTTTCAAGAATTTGACAACAACTTTGTTGTCATTTGTCTTGCAAGGGACAGCTTCTACCCACTTTGACACGTAGTCTACGGCCAACAAGATGTACTGGTGCCCAAACGAATTAGGGAATGGTCCCATAAAATCAATGCCCCATACGTCGAAAAGTTCTACTTCTAGAATGGGATTTAGGGGCATCATATTTCGTTTGGAAATTCTTCCTATCATTTGACATCTTGTGCAAGTTTTGCAATACTCAAATGCGTCTCTAAACACAGTTGGCCAATAAAAGCCACTTTGCAGAATTTTCTCGGCAGTTTTGCGGGGACCAAAATGTCCACCGCAAGCGAACTCATGACAAAAAGCTAGCACACTTCTAGTTTCCTCGTCGGGGACACATCTCCTAATGATTTGGTCGCTACAATATTTGAAAAGATAAGGATCTTCCCACATGTAATACCGAACTTGAGACAAGAATCGGTATCTATCCTGTTTAGACCAACTAGGTGGTGTTTGGTTTGTGACTAAGTAATTTACTATGTCAGCAAACCATGGCTCCTTAGAGATGGCTAGAAGTTGCTCATCGGGAAAATTGTCATTGATGGGCAGCTCGTCAGAAGGTGCGTTTGGCACACGAGAGAGATGGTCAGCTACGACATTTTCGACACCTTTTTTATCTCGAATTTCGAGATCGAATTCTTGAAGGAGAAGGATCCAACGAATGAGTCGGGCCTTCGCATCTTTTTTAAGCATAAGGTATCGAAGAGCAGAATGGTCAGTGAAAATCGTGGTCTTGGTCCCAAGTAGGTATGGTCGGAATTTCTCCAAAGCGAACACTACTGCCAAGAATTCCTTCTCGGTTGTAGTATAGTTCATTTGGGTGTCATTGAGCGTCCTACTCGAATAATAGATCACGTGCTGCTTGCTGTCCTTACGCTGTCCTAAGACAGCACCTATCGCAAAATCTGAGGCATCGCACATGATCTCAAAAGGCTTGGACCAGTCCGGAGGTGAGATGATAGGAGCAGAGATAAGCTCCATTTTCAATTTCTCCCATGCACTATGGCACCTATCATCAAAGATGAAGGACACGTCTTTAGCTAGAAGGTTTGTAAGGGGTCTAGCAATTTTGCTAAAGTCCTTAATGAACCTACGATAAAATCCGGCGTGTCCTAAGAAAGACCGAATGTCCTTCACGCATCGCGGAAGTGGAAGTTTCGCTATGATCTCCACCTTGGCCTTGTCTACCTTAATCCCTTCCCTAGATATCTCGTGACCTAGGACAATCCCATGTTGCACCATGAAGTGACACTTTTCCCAATTGAGGGTCAAGTTCTTTTCGGTGCACCTACTCAGCACTAGCTCCAAGTGATGGAGACACTGGTCAAATGAATTTCCATAGACGGAGAAGTCGTCCATGAAAATTTCTAGGAAACGCTCGACCATATCAGAAAACAAGCTTAACATACAACGTTGGAATGTGGCTGGGGCATTGCATAGGCCGAAAGGCATTCGACGGTAGGCAAATGTCCCAAATGGACACGTGAACGTTGTCTTCTCTTGATCCTCCGGGGCTATAGGAATTTGGTTATACCCTGAATAACCGTCCAAAAAGCAGTAATACTCATGACCTGCTAATCTTTCCAACATTTGGTCAATGAAAGGGAGGGGAAAATGATCTTTCCTAGTGGCTGCGTTCAACTTGCGGTAGTCTATGCATACTCTCACCTTGGTAGGCAATCGTGTTTGCACTAACTCATGCTTGTCGTTCTCTACCACAGTAAAGCTAGACTTCTTAGGGACCACATGCATTGGGCTAACCCATTCGCTATCGGAAATGGGATAAATGATCCCATTATCTAACAGTTTCACTATTTCGGCGTGTACAGCCTCCTGCATGAGTGGGTTTAGCCTACGCTGTGGATCCCTCTTCGGTCTAACCCCTTCCTCTAGATGGATACGATGCTGGACTATCGTAGGGCTCAGTCTCTTGATATCTGCCATAGTCCAACCAATGGCTTCCCTATGTCTCCTAAGGGTTGCCAGCAGGTCCTCCTCTTGCCTATTGGTCAAATTAGATGCAACTATGACCGGTAACGTCTCTTGTTCACCTAGGTAGGCGTACTTAAGATGTTTGGGCAAGGCTTTTAACTCCAAAGAAGGAGTTGGCTCGATGGGTGGAGGAGTTAAGCTAGAATCTCCCATCTCTATAGAACTCAGATTTGATTCCCATTCGATCTCATCAAGACTGATATCACTTGTTTCTAACTCTTCCTCTTCCTCTGACTCAAATATGATCTCATCATTATGCTCACTCGTCATGTTCTCAATGGAGTTAACCTCAAAGGGTTGGTCGGTCACATCTTAGGGATGCTTACCTAGGTTGAAAACATTGACTTCCTTGGTCATATCCCCAAAAGTCAGTCTCATGGAACCGTTTCTACAATTTATAATTGCATTAGCGGTTGCTAGGAACGGTCTTCCTAAGATAACGGGAGTTTGGGACCTAGGATTAGACACAGGTTGTGTCTCTAAGACAATGAAATCTACTGGGTAAATGAATTCTCCTACCCGTATGAGAACGTCATTGATTTCTCCCTTAGGAACTTTGATAGAGCGGTCAGCCAACTGAATAGTAACTTGGGTAGGGTTGAGTTCACCTAATCCAAGTTGTTGATACACGGAGAAAGGGAGCAAATTGATGCTGGCTCCTAAATCGAGGAGTGCTCGATTGATTTCGGCTCGACCTATGGTGCAAGAAATGGTGGGGCAACCTGGGTCCTTATACTTGATAGGGATCTGGTTGGACAGTAGCTCACTAATGTTAGTGGCTAGAAAAACCTTCTTAGGCACATTAGTCTTTCTTTTCTTGGTGCACATGTCCTTAATGAATTTGGCATAACTAGGGACCTGTTGGATTGCATCAAGAAGTGGAATGTTGAGCCTAACTTGATTGAACACCTCTAATAATTTCTCCATATGTGCATTGTTGTTGCTTCTAAGCCTATTTGGAAATGGAGCTATAGACTGGTGCATCTGACCTGCTGACTTTTCAGCTTCAGTTTCATTGGGGCTGGATGGAGGGGGAGTGGAGCTAGATGGAATGGATGAGTGAGATGGATCCTGTGGCATGGATACTTGATTATCAACTTGTTTCCCCGATCTGAGTGTATGAACCATGTGACACTGATTTGGGTCTTGAGCCTCATTGGCTGGCCTAGGATTCCTAGGATTTGGCAATGGCTGACTCGGTAGGGTACCCCTCTGTCTTTCTTGCTGATTTAATTGGACCTCTATCCTGGTCAAAACTTGAGCTAGTGTGTCATGGCTTTTAACAAGAGTGTCCACCTTTCTTTCCATGTTTGAAAGCCTTGTTTCCATTTGTGAATATTGGAAAGATGGTGGAGGATTTTGACTCGGAAAACTTTGCTGATAGGGCGGATTTTGGAAATTGTTGGAGAATTTGGGCCTAATTTGATCATTGTTGCTTGGGCCCCATGAAAAATTGGGATGATTTCTCCAACCAGGATTGTAGGTGGGTGAATAAGGATTGTTGGCGGGCCTTGTGAAGGCCGCACTCATATGTTCGGGCAAGCTTTGATGCGCGATGAAGACAGGACATTCCTCGAACACATGGTTCATATCTTGACAGTAAGTACAGCCCGCCGAAGATGTTGGGCTGACTTGGTTCACAGAGACTGGCTCTTTAGTTTCAAGAGCCTCTAGTCTTCGCATAACAGCAGCTAACTTAGCATCGGTTGCTACGTTGGCCTCAATGGAATGGATACCTCCTTTAGAAGAAGTAGGGTCATTAGTCCTAAATTTTTCCGGAGTAGGTTCCCATTGGATGGTATTATCAGCTAATTCTTCATATAATAACCATCCTTCATCTTCGTTCTTTTGCAAAAATCCTCCTTGGCACATGGATTCTAACAGCGTTTTAGTAGGATAATCTAATCCATCATATAGAACTTGGCAAAGTCGCCATTTCTCTATCCCATGGTGAGGGCATTGGGCAAGGAGGTCCTTAAAACGTTCGAAGTATTTCCAAAAAGGTTCATTGGTTGTTTGCTTAAACTGTAGGATGTTCTTCCTAATCAGTGCAGTCTTGTGAACGGGATAAAATTTCTTTAAGAAGGCCTTAATGAAATTATCCAAGAAGATATTGAACCGCCTCTAGACTGTAGAGCCATTTCTTTGCTAAATCCTTCAAAGCAAAGGGGATAAACCTAAGTTTGATAGCATCTTTTCCTAACTTAGGTATATTCATCATGAGAGATACTTCTTCAAATTCCCTTATGAAGAAGTATGCATCCTCGGATTCAAGCCCATGAAATTTGGGAAGGGTGTTGATGTATTGTGGCTTGAGTTCAAATGGGTCAACACTTTCAATAGTAAGCTTGATGCAAGAAGGAAGAGAGGTTCTAATAGGATAGAACCTATCTTGGAGTGACTGTGGTTGTGCCATGTGTGAGTCGGGCTTGAGCTCGGGTGGTGAACTAGTTCTAGTTAGCCTGGATGTAAGTGGGTCTCTCGACCAAGCGAGCATGCACAATCAGCAAACAAGTTCACCCAATCAATCAATAAAAAAGAAAAACAATCAAAAATCCTAATCTAGGGTAAGCCTTGACCTAGACGACTCCTAACTTTAGACTGTCCTTAGGAGGTCTACTGTCGACGTTAACCACGAGCTAATCGGCCAGGTAGGTGGCAAGACCGGTGGAGGTTTTCCGTTAGAGACGTTCCTTAATTAAATAACCACCGTTCTTCGGGCTTTCGGCCCTCAATCCCCTGCCTAGACACCGATTTGACAAGAGTTAATTTCGAACAATTTTCCTCCTTCGGTCAATCTCCTATTGAGTCCGAGTTAACCTAGGGCCAACGTCTAGTCAAATTTTACTTAAGGTTAGGGTTGTGAGTGTGACGGATATGATTTGTGGGCCAAGGAAGGGTGATGAAATCCCCACCTTATCTTTCTTATGGGTTATGCCCTTAAGATGAATTAGTGTACGTGTAAAGCTGTAGAAAAGTAATCACTCAAGAAAGCAGTAAACAACCAAGAGTGTTTCCTAATCTATATGCTATGCAAACGTACCTTGTCGCCAGCACTCTTCAACAGAATTAAAAAGAATTAAAATAGACACGTGCCCTAAATGCAAGAGTTTAAATTTTTTTTTTTATTTTCAACAAATGGGTTAATGTTATTAATTAGCAGTTGCAGAGTGATAACAGAGAAATTTAATCACAGCAGTAAGCAAATTTTGCAATGCAGAGCAACCTGCAGAAAAGCAGGTTAGTAGTTCACTACTACTGCCGCAGATCTGCGGCTTTTGCCTCGTTTCTGCGGCAAATTAGTAGGTCCAGGTGCTCTGCCTTCGAGGGCAGAGGCACTGGATTGCTGTATGTCCTTGATGCTGCTCTGTTTTTGTTTCCTGTTCTCTGTACCTGCAACAGAAAGAATAAAGAATGATTAGAACGATGAAATCGTGCCGTTCCTTCCCCGGCAACGGCGCCAAAATTTGATTGAGATTTTTTAAGAATAAAAAGAAGTTCAGATTTCTTAGTCTCAATGCGAATCCGCTGTAGCAAGGGCTCAAGCGGGTCGTGATCCTCAGGGAAGGATGCGATGAAAGCTTTTCGACTCGATTCCTCTGTATGCTTCAAGTAAGAAAAGAGAGATTAGATCTGAGATAAAAAGATGATATTAAAGACGTGGTTTTGCTGATCTTCTACCACAACCCTATTGCAAGTTAAGGAGCTAGATCTTCATCTTAAGATGTAGGTGATTCACCTTAGGTCATTACAAATAATTCAAGCAAGAAAAATCAATACTAGACTCTAGCTAAGTTACATTATTTAAAAGCCAAACTATGGTTCATCCTAACATCTAGGTACAGCCTAATAAAAGACGAATCTCAAATTTATGCTGTCCTAGTTCTTAAGTTTGAAGTCATGAGAAGTCTTTTTAATATGCAACCTATATTAGGAATTCTAGGTATTTGTTTAATCTTCAAGAAAAGTTGTTTTTAAACCTAGGGTTTCTATAGATGTTCATTAATCAGATCTAGGCTTAACTGCTCTAGGGTTGCTTCAAGAATCTCAGCAAACCACTAGAGAGAATTAGTTCTTCATTATTTTTTTTCTTTTCAATTATTTATATTTTTTTTATGTAATGAGAAAGAGTGCAAGGAAATAAGAAAAAGAAAACCAGAAGAGATCACAGATTAAAACAACAATCAGAGAGATCGCAAAATAAAATAAAATTGCAGAAATTAAATGAGAACAAAAGAGTGACCTTTACTTCAGATGAATCTCCAGTTACAAAATCTTCTCCTTCTCCACAACGTACATGAATGAAAAATACAATTGTGCAGAAATTTAGAAAAAATAGCTAAAAGAAAACCCTAATATGTCTCTGGATGCCCTTTCTGCTGCGCCTGCACGGATATTTATAGTGCAGAAGAAGATAGAGTCCCGGATGAAGTTGTAGACGAAATCTGGTAGTCAGACTTATCCAGAATGCCGCGGAATCTTGGGTTTTGCCGCGGATTTGCGGCATTTTTGTGGAATCTAGCCACGCGCTTTGGCGCGTGGCCTCACCTGGTCCGTCCATGTGGGCGCTTGCTTCTGGAAGTATGATCCTGGCTCTTCATATTGGGATTTCGAGATAACTTGATAATCAAGTTACCTGGATTTTGAATTCTCCCAATCTCTTTTAAACGAATTTCCTTATCTCTGCACTCTTTTCATTCTCATCTGCAAGAGTTTAGGGTGGGTAGAAGTCTATCCTTCCCTCATCTTTGATATTTGCAACTTTAGCCCTTTGTGTATTTGCATTTTGACTTCTTGTAATTGCGCTTTTTCACCTGGGCTTCAAACATGGGCTTGAATCTGGGCTTTTGGGCTCTTTAAGCTTTATTTCTTATTAAAATAATACTTCGAGGCCTGCACACATTAAATAACGAAATATTAATAAATGTGCATTATAATATGAATAAATGTGCAAATGTGATGGTATATATGATGATAATTATGCATTTTTCACTACCTATCATAGGGCCCTCACTCTTTTTTTGTCATTGTTTTATTTCTTCTTCAAGGAGCTGGCAATTTATAGAGAAAGAATTCTTCTCATGTTTTTAGTCCTATTTACTTTCTTTTGTAGCTGATTTTCCTACGTAAATGCTGAAAATAAATTTAGCATTTAACACAGTACAAATCTCAAGTATATATAGTATGTCATTGTTTTTGATACTTGAGTCCTTTGTTAAGTATTTTCTTAATGGCTACACATGCCATTTCTATTTTGGTTAGCTCAAATCAGTGAAATATTTGGTATCCTATTCTAAAAGGTTATTTTATTTAATGATAGATGGAGGTCTATGCCAAAAACTCTCTAGCTGATTTAGAACATTGAAAATTTTTTTATATTCATGGTCTGCTTCTTCTTTTGTCTATGGGGGCTTGTAAGGCATATAGTGAAAAAATCTTCATGTTAATTTGATAAAAAAAATAATAAGAATTCATAGAGAATAGATCCTTCAGCAATTATATCTACCTGGGGTTCTACTAGTTTAACTCTTATAATTTGAGTTCTTATAGATGTATATGTTAATTAAGATTATAGCCTTGTACAACTTTGCCCTCATCCAAATCTAATTGGAATCAATTAAAGTTATGTTGCCAAAATATAAATGACTTTCTTATGATATAATATATTGGACTCCTTAGTGTAAATCACCTAGAGGGGGTGAATAGGTGATGGCTAATCTAATGGTCACTAAATGCGGAATTAAAAACTATTATGACCAAATTAAACTTATTACACTAAACACCAAGTTTAACACAAGAGTGTAACCGAATTCCCCGTGAAGGGCTCTGGACTAACTCCTCAAGATTCCCCTAGATATGGGTTGAGGTGCCGCGTTGGCTCTCTTGGTTGAAAACTAGTGTTAGCAAACAATCCCAAGCAAGTATATCAATATAGCACACAATGTATATCAAGCATGAAAAGATAAACACAATATAGATATGCAAGATATAAACACAAGGAGATAGAGAGAGTGAGCAATCGCAAACACAAGGGATTTGTTTCGAGGTTCGAGCACACTTGCTCTACATCCCCGCCTTCGACACTACGAAGGATTTCCACTATGCTCGATCCCAATGGATCACTCCTCGGTGCCGCAACACCTACAAGCCCTCGGACTCTCTAGTCCCGTACACACCGCAAGCTCATCGGCTCGCCGAGGCCGCACCTCAAACAATGAGTTCGCACCCGAACTTGAAACACCAAGTCCACACTAGGACCCGAAACAATGCGAACACACACGTCCGCCTCCTCAAAGTACAAGATGAAAACTTGGTGATCTAAACACTTGATCACCAATAAAAACTCTCACAACACAATCCTATGGATAGATAAAGCAATGGATAGCTCAAGTGATTGTGTGAGAAAACTAGGATGAGAATGGTGGAGGAAAACTCAAGGAATCTCTTTTAAACACTCTTATAAAACTCCCATTTTAATTGGAAGTATTTGCTCTCAAATTTGTGGAGGAAAACCTCTGGTAAGGGTAGGAAAAACTGGCTCAAAAATAATCTCCAAAAATTATGGAAAACAGCCCCCAAATGGCCCAATATATAGGCCTCCAAAAACTAGCCGTTGGGGCCTGACAGAACTGGCGGTCGAACGCCCGATCGACCGGCCAACGGTCATATTTCAGACCGTTGAGCCAGCGGTCGACCGCCGGTCGACCGTGGCTAGGATACAGAGAGCAGTGCTCTCTGTCCGGTCGACCGCCCGGTCGACCGGGGCCTTTCCAGAGAGCAGAGCTCTCTGGACGGTCGACCGGGTCGGTTGACCGGCCTCCTGTCAGATACTGGCGTGCACGTCTGTGCACGTCGGTCGACCGCCCGGTCGACCGCCTTCAGGCTGCGGTCGACCGTCCTGGTCGACCGGCTGAAGCCAGTACAGAAATGTTAAGGGATTGAAAACTTGTTGATTTTTGACTCAATAAAATCACAGAAAATCTACAAAAATAGTTTTACCAATATACTTTGATAAACAAACATGCTTGCACAAAATCAAGGCATGTTACAAATAATTTGGACTATTTTTGTAAGTTGAAAAAATTGGTTCAAAACAAAACGGTATTTTTCAAACTTGGTTTTTTCAAAGCTTGTTTTTCCAAAACTTCTCCAAATACAAAAATAAGATATTTAAACTCTATTAAAGCATAGGGTGTATGGATATGATCCACTACACAAACATGATGAAATATCTATGTTTTTGATATTAAGCACTAAACATGATTTTGGTTAAAACATGTAAACATTGAATACCAAAAGCCAAACATGTATTTTCTAAAATAGAAACTCTTTTGTAAAAACAAAACTATCAAGAGTGTGTGTGTATATGTACTTGAGCAATCCACCAACTATTCTATCCTTTACATTTTATCTAAAATAAAATCTTATAAAAACAAACTTAGACACAAGTCTTCATCTTCTTGAAGTCTTCACTTGAAGCCTTCTTGACTTGGTCCAAACACCGTGCTAGTTCCAAAACTTGACTTTAAATTCTTTATTGAAGCTACGCACCTACTAAGATCTTGATCATGAATCTGTCACTAATTAAATACAAGATCATTAGTAAACATAACTACATGAGTTGATCATCATCAAAACTAGAGTGGTGGGCTTTCGGGCCAACACTTAGGATTCAAACTTCAGTTTGATCTTTAAAAATTATAATCTACCACTTTCTAAGAGATAAAATTATATATTTTATTTTATTTCATTAATGATTTTTCATGTAATAAGATATAATTGATATTATATCAAGTTAAAATTATCGTCTATAAATTTAACTTATTATATTAAAGTTATATTCATTACAGTAAAAAATTTATACATCTCCTATTTAAGTATACATGATTTTAACAATTGTAAAATTATGAGAAAATTAAGTTGTGAAAATATTAACTTCAAATTTTACTAATTTATTAAATTGTATATATTATGTTAAATTTCAAATTTGAAATCATGAGTGCATCGTTATATAGTTAAATATTTTAAAATTACTACTACATCTTACATAGTATTGCACCTCAAGTCTTTCTTTAAAGACTTTATATCTTCAAAAAGGATATTATAATTTTTACTGTTAATTGTAAATTTTTTAAAATCATTTAAGATTTCTTTGAATATTTTAAATGTGACATATTTCAAAACTAAAAATGTATATTGCATACATTATATGCATGTATTATTTTCGAAAATAGAGTTGCATGTACAATAGGAGAATTAAATTTTGTATCCTAATCACTAAATTAAAACAATGATGATTTGTCTAAGATGAAAATCGAAATACTATTAAGAATATAAATGGCAAGGTAAATTAGGATGTCTTCCTATCTGGTAAGGAACCAATTGCATTCATCTTATAAGATACTAAAATCGAATTTGGGACATCATCAATGTCTTAATAGGGTGACTAGAATGGATAATAAATATTTTCCTCTAGTATATGTATATCTCTTAAAGTTTTATAAACATATGCTTAAACTATATTTTAGATATATCTGAATTACACGTTAATACTTAGACTTTGACACTAAGTGTGTATTAAAATGATTTTTATATCTTGATTATTCTTTATCAAATTAAATATATGCATATTCATATATACTTTAAATACTAGAATAATCAAATGCAATGAAGATATGCTTTATCATAAACCATCATGGTATAATTTGTTTGTTTGAAACTAAGACAATAAGAAAATTTTATAACTACCTTATGATTTCAAATGGGGGGAGACTCTGATAATTACCCAAAGGCTTTATAGGTCTAATAAAGGGTGTCAAAAGTCATAATAATGTGATCATGAAGAGTTAAGCCTCTGATTGTCACCACTTGAGAAATAAAGTTTGTTAAGCCGTTGTTTGTCCCTGAACAACATAAGTCATTCTGTCTGAGAGTCTTTCTAGGAATGTGATCCTAGAATCATCGAGAGAGATGGGGTTAAGCCCATACTAGAGTTCACCGACAGTGGGAACTTAACCTACTTGATTGGGAGCTGGTTCCATGAAAGAGATTCAATGTGGTAGAAACAAGCTGGACTGGTGATACTCGAGTGGAGCATCGACTCAGATATATTTATATCATATATATGTAGCATTGTAGCTACTACCCCTTTACTATGGTGACGATGCTCTTATAATACAGTTAGGTAAGGTTGAGTTAAACTCTTAATAAGTCCAACACATGTAGTGTGGAGGGTATACCAACAAGCTGTAGTACTCTTGGAGGACTTACCTACGTGAGAGGAACTGTGATGACTGACTGAGATTTTACCTGCACACAAAATATAGAATTTTAAATTTAGAAATAAAGATGTGCAAGGTGCTCAATTCTATCTGCTGTAGTAATGGTTATGCGGGTCGTGATCCACAGGGAGGGACTAGCGATGGAAGCTTGTTTAGTAAGTTATCTCTTTTTTATTTATTTTGTTATTTACAAAGGTATTTACAATGAAAAGTGTGAAAGAAATTGGAAAGATGTGGAGTTGGTGATCTAAACTAAACTTACAAAGAAAGAAAACTATAACTAAAAACACATACCTATCTCTTCTGCCCTGTTTACCTTTGATTCGTTGCAACGACTTACCTTGTCTTTGAAGGCATTCAAGCATAGCGTATAGGATCTTCCCCTTCTCGATCTACACTACGAAAAGAAAAGACAAACTACACTAGCAAGAGACGGTTTGTTCATCACCATAGGCCATCAAGGGCACTTCTTCGGCTAAGCAGTCTCAAAGCGATCAGATCTCATGGTTTGCAAGACATCAGAGAGAAACAATAAAATAAAACAAGAATAGAAGAAAAAAATAAAATAAGAATAGAAGAACAAAAACAAACCTTGAGTTGATTCTATTAACAATGGAGGAAAAGTTTGACTTACACCGATGTCACCTCAGTACAAGCATCTCCTTCCTCCATGAAAGCATCCTCTCCTCTCAGTTACATAAAGGAAAAATAAAAATTACAAAAAGAAAATAAAACCTAAACTACAACCTACAAGTTAGCCTAAGAAAAACCCTAGATTTGGCTCTGTACTTCGCTCCGCGCCTCTCTCGGTTGCTCTGCAGGGGTATTTATAGGAGCTGGAAGATGTAGAGTCCCGGTACAACTCCTCGACGAAAGCCAGTACCCTGTCTTATCAGGATTGCCACGGAAACGCGGCTCTGGCCGCGTTTCCGTGGCCATATCTTGGATCCTGGCCACGCGCTTTCGCGCGTGGCCTCCTCTGGTCCGTCCATCTGGGTATATCTTCTTAGATCTGGCATACCGACTCTTTATTTTGAGATTTCGGGATAACTTGGGAAGCAAGTTACCCTAAATCCAAATCTTCCAATATCTTTTAACAACGAATTTGTTTTTTGCACTCTCCTTCTTTGGCTTTTATCCTCATCCTGCAAGCATTTAGGGTTGAATAGAAGTCTATCCTTTCCCTCTTCTTTTAGTATTTGCAATTTTTGCAATTGGTAATTGCAACTTTGACATTTGATAATTGCAACTTTTGCATTGGGCTTGAACATGGGCTTTTGGGCTTCTTTTAAGGCTTTATTCTTTATTTAATTAATTACTCAAGGCCTGCACACAATAAATAATAAAATATTAATAAATGTGCAAAATTATAGGAATAAATATGAAAATGTGATAGTAAATGTATTGATAAATATGCACTTTTTACTGCCTATCAATGACCGCGGGTTGGGGCAGGGTTGACCCCTAGAAACTCTCATGAGTCGGTTACTGTGATTATGACCATTAATGCTCAACCCGCTCGCTCAATAGATGAGGACTTACTGTGTGTGTGTCTTCCATCAATATCTGGTAAAAGAGGCTAGTTCCAAGCGTAGTCCACTATGTCTCAGATGGCGATGAATTCACTAAGAAAGGTTCCAGCCGTAGTCCACCTGTCCCGAATTCACAGTATGATGTTGCCCAATTTCACTCGTGTTTTATGATATGATGATTTGGTTGTTATTTATTATTGATTTGTTTTATTTTGTCTTCCTTGAAACTCAAGCTTTTGGGGGGACTGTTGGATTTTTTGAATTAAAATAAAAGAAAAGCTTTCATTTCAAATTTTGTTTTACCAAGTCAACTTTGACCAAGTCTCAGAATCTAAATCAGTTGAGAAAATATCTTAACTGCTGGGATTTTCTGTTGGAGTTAGTTATAACAACTTGGGTTCTAAGCTTATAAATAGACCCCTCACTCCAATAGCAAGACACACAACTCATTTCTCTTTTTTCATCTTAAAAGAAAACCTGAAGACTACTCTTCGTGAGAATGACTTCAGTGTTAAAAAGAATTTTTATCTTCATTTGTCTGGGTAACTTCTTTATTTGAGCAGAGGTTATGCCCACCGTCCTGGGCTGAGTGCTGGTGAATCCGGGAGATCATTTACCGCTAGAGGACAAGGTCGATTCAACGTCTGGATAAGGAGACGGGATTTTGATCCTTTAGAGCAGCGACATCGCGATTGCATTCCCTAGACCAGATTCTTTTGTTTTATATTAATTACAATTGTTATTACATGTTAGAATAATTGTTGTTTTATCTTAATTTAATTTGTAAAGATATTGCATGTTTTAGAAAATAATATAAAATATCCAACAAAAAAGAATAGAGATGATGAAATTAAAGAAAGGCAGAATAGTTATTTTCATAAATTGTTTGATGAGAATCACCTGTGATACAACTAAACACAGATTCATGGTCGTTGTAGATATATGAGCTGGGGAGTTGGTGATTGCGAGCTGCACCAATTTATTTGATGAGTTGTTGTCACGCCCCGCTTCCCAAAATACGCTGGAGCGGAGACGCGACACGAGTCGGCGACGCATATACGCAAAGAAAATATCTCACGTATATACGCTAAGCCTTAAGTAATCTGAACAAGGTATAAATCTGAAGCATAATAATCAATGATCACTGCAATAATACATATAAATGCTATACATGATCTGAACTGAAATAAGGAATAGAATAGAAGCCAAGTGGGATATACAAGAATCGAAGAATAATAGCAGGAATAAAGAAATGTAAGAATACCAGAATCAAAAGGAAGAGTGTCCAGCTACTAGCGAAGCGTAATGTCTCATCGAACACCTGCACAATAAAAACAAAGCGTCCAATATCTGGACATGCAAATCCAGGGTCGTCAGAAAGCGACCTAGTGAGTGCATGTGTAAAGGGAGGAGCTCGTGCATAAGAACAATGTGCATAAATAATAACAGACAACTGCAGACCTCAGATAATCAAACAACATGATACATAAGCAACTGAATACCAATAGCAAGAATAAGAGTACATGTACAAGACAAGTAAAACAACTGTAACAAACAACAGATGTCTAGGTGTAGATCCTAGCAATATCACTAACCTAGTACATAATCTGGTCCTGGTTACAATCATGTGTCTATCATAATGATATATATATAGATATACAGTCAGGTGATTACAGTCAGTCACAAAGCATTAACAGTTTATTATTAATTATGTCAGCGAACACCAATTGTCATATGTAATAGACGCATCCCATACTACGCCTACCACACATGCCAATCGAGGTCCTCAGTTATTGAAACTGATCGGTTGGAGACATTGTCTGTGTTTTAGGTGGGTCCCGTGCATACCCGGGACCAGGGCCCAGACTCCTGGCGCTGAATCAGGACCTACCGCAAGGTAGTCAGGAACATGTAAACAGGAACAGGTACATGTATAACATGCATAACAGGAACAGGACGGGGTGTCAGTCACCCCACGGGAACCCTGCAGTGGAACCCTCTTTCGGCTGCGCAACCTAAATCCTAGGTCCACCCAAAATACGAACGCTGTCTCCTCCATCAATCTCCCCAATCCCAGTGTAAGTTGTCTGTTATCATGTTTTAGTTTATCAAGATTATTAAATGTGCATGTTACTTAAATCACTGGGATAACTCAGTGGTAGTCACGGTAACAATATCAACATGTGTAATCAGGATACCGGTATAACAGTAATATATATAATATCAAGGAACAGGATACCGGTATAACAAGAATATGTAACAAGTATAACATGCGAGTGTTGTTACCGTGTAACAATATTTTCCCAGCAATTAAGTAACATGGACAATAGTATCAAGTAGGGATCATGTATAAACAATCAAGTTCTCAGGTAAATCAAGATATCTAAGATGGTAATGATCTACTGTCATGAATAGAATAATCCGGGTAAATTATGGAATCAACATATATCCTCAAAGTCATCGATATATCCATCCTCTAAGTCATCAACAAATGATCTCACCAACTGATAAAGTAATGACTGCTATCTAATAACTCTGAAGTACAACATTACCGACATCGAATAGATCACCATCATAATAACTCATCTCTACTAACTGAAGTAATCAAAAACTAAACATGAAGCATATGGTATATCATCAAGATCAACAAGTCAATGGATACCGAAATCATAATGAAGTAAAAGAATCATCCTCAAACAACACATGGTCTAGAATACCAACTCCTGATACTCAACATCAACAAAATATCATCTAAACAAATCTCAAATGCTCACAACTATAAACCAACTATGTCAATCTCATCTTAATGTAGATCAGACTTCGTTATAAAGGATGTAAATTCCAGATAAACTTTAACTCAAGATCTATCCAAATCACAATCCAACTAAAATAGTTCACTTATAAGTCTATACCAACAACTTAGCCATACTCAAATAATATAATCAGTGGTACATCTAAGAACTCTAGCATCTAATAATCTAAAGTCATTACAACCAACTCATTATTCCAATAGTCACATGATCATTAAGTATCAATTCACATCGAGTAATCTGATACAATAAACTGTTGTTCCAACATATATCAATAACCTGTGCTCAGCCCTCTCACTCTATCAATCCACTCTGATTCCCAAGTCCTCACGAGTTCCCACTTCTATCACGGTCAATCGTAAGATCACAACACTTGGCAACATAACAGATACATGCATATAAGATCCATCAAGTCAAGTCAATCCAACTAATATCTATCCCTCAAAATCATGTTCATCCATCTATAGCCAATACATAACTCGAGGGTAAAGTCCACAATCCATAAGGAAGCTAAACACAGCTGACAGCCTATGGTTAGTCGACTACAAGAGATAAGCAAGTCGACTAGGGAAGAGTTAGTCGTCTAAATTTATAGAATAAGTCGACTAGGGAAGTGGGTTTGGACCGGGTTAGTCGACTAACAAAATGGGCAAGTCGACTATATAAGGTACAAGTCGACTAATAGGAGAGGCAAGTCGACTAATCTGGCTTACAGTCAACAAACAGAGAGTGCTTAACTATTCTGGAGGGTAATCAAGTCGACTAAAAGGCTGGGTAAGTCGACTAACAGAGGTATTAGTCGACTAATCTATGGTATTAGTCGACTAATATTTCTGCCAGGGCAGATAACAGAGACACATCAAGACCTATTCCCACATACTATAATATGTACTCATGCTCCTCTCTTGCACACATCAATGCATACAGGTTCTACACTACATGCGTGCACACATATAAACATGTAACACTTCAAATTACACCACATACACAAACATATCCATAAATCACTTAATTAAATAATGAGAGAGAGAGAGAGACACTCACATTGGGGCTGCCGTGACGATCTCCGACGACGGCTGCTGGAAGGAGGACACGCTGCTCGGCCAATGGTGAACGACTCGGTTGTGCACATGTCCAGGTGCTGCCGTGGAGTGCTGTGCGCGTCAAGGCGCTGCTGTCCGCTGCTGGACTGCTGGAGAGGCACACGGCGACAAGCAAGGGAGCTGCTGCTGCCGTGTCCTGCTGCTGGATCTGGGCTGCGCACAGGAGAGAGGGGGCGGCAGCAAGGCTGGTGTGCTGCCATCTGCTGGTGGTTGGAGGCTGCTGTTGTTGCCGTCGAGGAGAGGAGCGAGTAGCCAGGTTGCTCTTGCTGCTGCTGTTGCAAGAAGAAGAGGGGTTCGGAGGGGTCGCTGCCCTGCTGGTGGTGCTGCGCTGGAAGAGGGAGGGCGGCGTGGGTTTGAGGTGGTTGCGGCCAGGGGAGGTGATGGCCGGCTGTGGAGAGGAGAGGAAGGTGTTCACGGATGTTTTGGGAGATGGAGGATTGGCTGTGGATTTGGGAGAGGGAGGAGAAGATATGATTGGTTAGGATTATGTTAGGTTGTTGAGAATTTGGATTTGATTTGGGATAAAAAATTAGGTTGAGATTGAGTAGATAGGATTTAGATTTGGGTAGGGATTAGACTAGTTATGATTAGGATAATATCAAGATGGTTAGGATTAGGGTTAGTTAGATAAGATTTGCTGGGATTAGACATTTGTTGAGATTATGATTTTAGGGGATAAAGATTTGGTTAGGATTTTGGTGGATAAGATCCAGATAAGATAACAGGTCATGGGGTTTTCCATTATATTCGCAAAGGGGAAAACTTACAATAAAAGGGTTGAGGAGCTAAATTACAAGTATTCTTAAAAAGATTACAAGTAGATCTCCTCAGAGATTCTGGAGAAGTGTGCCGATAGGAGTCTGGTCAGCGCGCGACCACTTTGTCCCTTTGACGATGCGAGCGATGAGATTCTCTTCTCGCCTGGTTCGGGGAATCAGAGAATAGAAGGTCGGTAGAACCCTCTTGCTGCTTCTAAAAAAAATCGCCTTTAATTAGGAATTCCTTCTCGCCTGGTTCCGGAGATTCCTTGAGAAGAAGGACGATGTTAGGGTATCAACACCCTGGATAGAGAAAGCAATTCTCTAAAAGGTCTCTGAATTCGAGAGCGCACGGTGCGTCGTGAAGAAGCCTCTGCTTGTGGAGTCCTCTTTTTTCCCGATCCTCTCTCCTTGTACCCCTGGCGGGCTATTTATAGGGAGAGCAAGGGTATAATCGTCCCTTGAAAATATAGAAACAGATTGAATCGAATCTATTTAAATCTGGAAAGTAGCCTTGCTGCGAGGCTAGGATCAGCTTCTGCGAAGCTAGAATTGGCAGGTCGGTTGATCTTCTTGATCCTTTCCATATCGTTGGAGGATTTCCCCTGATCTTCTTACTCGTTTTAGAAGAGTCAAGAGATTGTGGCAATCAACTGCCAAATTTGATCTCTGATTTGATCTTAATTGGATTTGATCTGATTGGATCCGATCTCATCCGGAGATTTGATTGGTCAAAGGTTGACCATAGCGGACCAATAGCGGAGTTGTCCGCATTGAGCTCATAGCGGAGCTAGAAGCAGCTTCTGGCGAAGTCCAAAAGAAACCCTTTGGCGGAGCTGGAAGTCCTCTGTGGCGAAGTTGCGAGTTAGCTTCTTGGCGAGGCTTCGAATGGCTTCAAGGCGAAGTTGGGTGATATTAGCCTCTCAAGCGAGGCTATCCCTTTGGGCTCATGCGATGCTAAGTGCTAGCATCTTAGACCTGCTGAGGTCTGTTTAGAAACAATCTGGGTTCACTGTCTGCTAGCTGGATCAGTGGAGTCCAAGTTGCTTCCTTGTCCCTCGGAGATGGGTGAAAACTGGTCTTCAGCTCGTCTGTCACTTGTCTTTTGTAATTGTCAACAAGTTTAGACATTGTTTGGACCAACAAGAATCTTGTCTTTTTTAAGTGTCAACAAGACCCCCTTCAAAGTTTTCAAGAGTCTGCAATGGCTCAGAGTTTGAAATACTTTGAACTGCTTTGATTGGTGGTGTGTGGAGTATGAACGTCGCCATGATGGTTGAGTTCAGCTTCGCTTTGAATCCTGCTCTGGGATGTAGATTCGCCGAGGAATCATATATACTCGCGTCTGGGTAGCTTCGTGGCTAGGTAGGTTCGCTCTGGAACATCTGTCGCTTTCCCGAGGCCAACTGCCGTGGGCCAGTTACGAGGAGGATTACTCCTTTCTTCGTGCTGATCGAGGGAGATATTCTCCGATTTGCACGTTTCCAAGGGAGGATATTCCCTTTCTTCAAGGCGCAATAAGTGCCTTTATGAGGGAGACGTTTCTCCCTTTGCACGGTTCCAAGGGAAACCGTCCCTGTTCTCAAGGCGCAGTAAATGCCTTAAATGCGCTCGTGCTTCCACGCTTGAGGCGGCAGCGCTCAGGCCATGGGGCCTATAAATAGGACACTTGAGGTCCTCTGAAGAGAGAAGTGATTTGCTCTTCTCTTCTTTTCTTGGTTGAGAGAGATACTCAGATCTCTGAAATAGTGGGAATGCCCACTCTGGTTATTACCCGGCCAAGGACCGGTAAGTCTTGATCATTCAACGACTTCACCGATTTTAGGGAATTCATCTCCCTTAATTCAGCTTTAGCGGCTGCTTCGGGAATTAGCTTCCCTTGTTCTCCATTTAACTGATCTGCGGAGAAGGATTTCAACATAGCTTCCCAAACGAAGCTATCATTCTGACTTGATCACAGAAAGATTATTGCATGTTAAGTCCGCTGCACAGGCAGAACTTGGGACTTAGTCTCTTCAAGGTTGAGCCAGTCTTGCCATATAGGTGAGGCTAAGACTGTGTCCCATAGGATCAGTCTGGCTTAACCGTATAGGCGAGGCTAGGACTTGGCGTTTGCTGAGCTAGCCCATCATCACTGTGCAAGCTAGGCTTATCCTCTGCTCCAATCGAAATCAGATTGCTTCGCCCCAAAGAATTCGGCTTTAGCACTTTTGCAGTATCTTTTGTGTTTAACTGCTAACTTACTCCAATTTTGCATTGCAGTGAGCTATGTTCGCCGATCTTGTGTCTTGATGAAAGAGACCGAAAAGTTGCCTTATGCTTCCCCAGTTGAAGCTTTACTTTTAAGCAGGAGGAACAACTTGGGGCAGCTGATGTGTGTCCCAGAGGCTGTTGGCAGCCTCTTATACGAGATGATTCGTTCTGAGGTGAGGCTGGTAGGCGCTTATCTGAGATGATCCACTTCAGGAAGGCGGATGTCACACCTGTGAGATCACTGACATCACTGCCAATTCCCATTTTAGGTGATCTATCGTGTTGGCGGTGATAAGTTCATTGCCAATTTTCATCAAAGGTGATCCAGCTTCCTGGTGGCAAAATGTACCATTTTTGTGGAGAATTATGGCCGTGTCCTCGTGGCACAACTGGTTACGGCCTTGTGCAGGAGGAAGGCCTTTCGTGTCCAGTTGGTCTGGTCTGGAAGCAGATAAAATCACTTGTATACCTTTTGAGCAAATGATCTTGCTGAGCAACTGATTCTGTTGTATGAAACAAAACCTTGATGTAATATCAATGTACCTTTGCTCTTAAATCAATGAAAGTTTATCCTCTGCTCATCTGATTTTTGCCTGCCTTTATTGAGAATTTGGCCATAGCGGGGCTAAACTTTGTGCAGAGTTAAGGACAAGGTCCTTTTTTGAATGAGCTTCGCGTGATGCTGGCATGTCGGCGAATTGTGCCTTTAACGGGCTAAGGCAACCCTTTTGGCGAAGTTCTTGATGAAGTTGTGCGAAGTCCGCACTTCGGCTCATTGGCGAAGTTAAGCCTTAGTGGCTGAATCAGCGCTTCTCAGGAAGGCGCTTTAGGCGGCGTTTCAAATTAATTTGAAACGACACCCTGTACTCTTTTCGAGGCGTCGTTTCAGGCGTTCATTGGCCTATAAAAGTCCGATTGGACTGTAGAGAGGACAGATCTCTTCACTTGAAATTTTTAGAGACCTTTAGACTCTTCTTCTTCCTCTTTCCTTTCCATTAAAGAAAACTGAAAGCTTCCGCAGCTCTTCAATGGCGCCCAAGAGACGAGCGGGAAAAGAAGTGGCAACTTCTGCAGCGGAAGGTCCTTCTCCTCCTCGGTCATCGAACAACCAATCGCCGGTAGGGAACTTTCCCTTTTGATTAGAGACTGCCATCTCCCCTTTAAAGCCGATTTCTGGCTGTCTTTGGATAAATCCAACATGAGAACAATCATGGTCTCATGATTTTAGGGAGTCCCATTCCCTGATTTTACCTTGATTTCTTGATCGGGAATCCAAGAACTGAAGAGTTCTTCCTCAAGCTTCCAAGCGAAGTTAACCTTTAGGCGGTCACATCCTGTTGAATGACAGGATGCGAAGCTGTCCTTTGAAATTTGACAGAAAAGGACCGTAATGCCCTTTTGACGAAGTTATCCTTCGAAGTTTTGTCACATCCTGTCGTTCGAAGTCAAGCTTCTAAAGCGAAGCTAACACTTGGATGTTTTCCTGCATCCTGTCTTCGTGGCGCGGAGTTTCACTGCAGCTGCGAAGCTAAGCTTCTAGGCGAAGTTATCGTTAGGCCAGTCTCGCTCAGAGGGCGAGGCTATGCCTTGTCAAATTTTGCTTCCTGGTTTTAGCCCTCTTTCGGCTGATAAACTAATCGCAGTTTCTCTTTGTTCTTGCAGTGCACTATACTCCTGGTCCCTCAAACAACCTGTTCGGGATGACCATGGGATCGGATGGCAATATGAGCTTGCAATTTCAAGGGCAGGCTTCTCTGTTCAGTGAGCGGAGTTCTCTCGTCAGAGATACGCTTATCCATGGTGGCGATCAATATACCACGAGGAGTATCCTGACCACAGCTCCCCTTGAAGATGTCGACCGTCGAATTTATAGGAAGCCCGATTTCATGTTCAGGGATGCCGCACCAGACCCTGACCACCAACTACATGCAGGGGAATGGCAGTGGATTTTCCAGTTGGATGGCGAGAGGTTCTACCTTCCGTCCAACAAGCGCCATTTTTCTTTGTCTTCCTTCCAGTGCGTGACGCAGGCTCGGAAGATGTCGTGGGAAGTGAGCCGGAGTGCTGACTCCGTTCACATAGGAAAATTGATGCTTCAATCTCCTGGTTATGCAAGAGCGGGGCCTCCTCATTGCATAATGAGCCTGCATCCTGGGAATGTGTCACGAGAGATCCCAGTGGGCGAGAATCCTGCAGTGGCGCTGACCTTTGGCAACCAATTTGCAAGGTCAATGGGAACTACCCAGCTACTGACTTCAGGACTCCAGGCTGGATTCACCCTCCGAAGGCATGGTGGGCGGATTTGACTACCTACATCCTTGCTCATTTCGAGGGGGATTTAGAGAGGCTGAACCTCTACGAGGCCGTCAGGGCGACCTGCTACGGTATTGAGGTGAACGTGGCGTGCTTTTACGCCATTTTTGAATTGTACTGCCCAGCTTCGGGGACTTTCTTCACCCCGTCGGTGAGTTTGGGTATGGCCTTGCATGAGATGTGGGAAGTCTCTGCTCTGCCGTTTGGGTCTCTTCCCTATGAAGAATATTTCCGGTGCGAGGCAGAATTGGCTCTTCTGGAGAAGCAGGAGCCTGCCTTGTTCGAGACCTACAGGGAGCTAATGTGCCATTTGTATATTTGCTCCAGTATGCATGGGGGCAATAAGGGGACCTCCTGTAGCTTGAAAAGCTGGGGAGACTATTTGTTCCCAGATATGGAGAATACTCCTGAAGCGGCTCACCATGGAGTTGCTGATGAAGACATCTTTGACCGGATGCGAAAGCACTCCCAAGGGGATCTAGTTGTGAAGGAAGACGATGGTCCCTATGGGCAGGGTGATGTTCTTCGAAGCTTCCATCATCAGGCTCGCAGGCCGATGTCCCGGAAGGCACTTCTGGCTGGTTTCTTAACAGTCTGGTTGAAGGGTGCGTGGTGCCGTCTTCTTCGGGTGACAACGTTCATCCGAATGTTTTGCTGCCCGCTGTTCGTTTGGTTCATGGTCGTCCTCTGGGACTTCTTTCGGCCATGGTATGCTGTATCCAGAGATGCCTTCGTGCATTGACGGAGGCTTTTTGCAGGCCACCAACGACGAAGCATGGAAAGGGGACCATTTTGCCCCGCGACGGACCTAACCCCAGAATAGGTCTGCCGTATACTTACTTGATGGCGTGGTTCGCCTTGCATTGTCTTTCTCTAATCGAAGCTGGAGAGGATCCCCCGCAGGATGTTCGAATGGCGCTCCTCCGCCGATTCGAAGGATGCTCATGGCAGAAGAAATACGTGGCTGAGGCCCGTAAATTAGTACGTCGCTATGACGTCTATAGTCTCTTCCGCTGCTTTCCCCGTATTCGGGTGCAGGCTATGGGGAAGAGTTCAAAGATGCGGGGGAAGGGTGGTCTTCCCTGAGCCGGGGAGTTTTTGAGTGGCTGGTCAGTATCCGGCCTTCACATTTATTGTACAGAAGCGGGGATACCTGCTACCTGGAGCCCTATGTTCCAAGTCGGTTTGCCCGTCAGTTTGGGTATGACCAACTGTACATGGGCAACCTGAATCTCAATTTGGCTTTCATGGGGAGCCTTATTGATGGGGCCCGTGCCTGGCGATTCTTTACTGCAGGCGGTACTGGGGCGCGGCTGCGTACGCCGTTAAAGAATCCCAATCTCCTAATGACCCTGTGTTTTTGCCAGTGGTACGCCACTTCCAACTCCACACCTCTCGAATTCAAGGTGAACAGTTCTGGTGTGAAGTTAATTTCTCAGTGGCTGAGACAGAAGGCTTCTGATAAAAGGGAAGGCAAAAGGATTCACACTCCAGGTATAGAGGAGTTTGTTGCTGTGGAAGACAGCGAGGCCTCAGATACCGAGAGTCCTCGCTTCGAGGTGGGAGCGGGGGCTGAGACTCCTGCAACTGGCTCTGGTGTGATGGGGACGGCTCCCTCTCGTTGTATAGGAGAAGTGGAGGAAGAGGATTCCGAAGTCCACTTCAAAAGAAAGCGGGCAGGTAGCTCTCGTAGGAAATTGTTGGCGAAGAAACCCCGCCACCAAGCTCCAACGATTGTCGTAGAGGGTCATCCCTCTACAACGATTCCTCCTGCTGCCCCATTAGCGGCTGGACCGTCGGTTGCTGAACCGACTAGCGGTGAATTCGCTCCGGGTCTGGGTAAGATTAACCCCGTCCATATGATACGCCTTTTTGTGTGTTCTCATTGACTTATTATCAATTCTTCTTGATTGTAGGAGCTGAGACAGCTGAAGAGCAAGGGGAACATTATGATCCCCTATTTACTTATGGAACCGAAGCTGGTTCTTTTTCCCGTCCGGAAGAGTCCGGAGGTGATGTAGCCGATATTGGTCCCTCGGCGCTGGGACTTCTAAAGGAAGTCCTGTGGCATCGAGCTCTATTGGGTGGTCCACAGGATACTCGGCAAGCGAAAGCGAGCCGGCTATTTGTGCCGATTCTGTCAAAAATTTTCCGATGGGGCCCCTGGAGACTGATGGGGCTGACGAGATGTTTGAGGCGACATCATCCTTTGGTATTGTCCTAACCTCTTGGCTTCTTTGCATGTAGTGTCCCGACTAACCGCAGTCTTGTTACAGGTGTTCGGCCTCAAGATGCATCAGCTTTAAGAGAGCCAGAAGATCCCCCCGAAGGGTCAAGGGGTGACATGAGCGCTTAGGCCGCGGCTGATGCTGCTGTGCTGGATGCGCTGTACGGCGACCTGCCTTCTTATCGGCCCAAGTCAGCCGAAGGACCAGAGGTTGAAGGGGGAGCAGTTCCGGAGGTGTCCTCACTCCCAGCTATATCAACGAGTGAGGTGCCGACAACTTTGCCGAGTGCGGAGCTGAGGGTGATTACGAGCCCTACTTCCCCAACTCTGGTAGTTGAGCCTGCTGTTCAGGAGATGATTGTCAGCCCTACCTCAGCGGTGACTAGCGCACTGATTTCCATGAAGACTCCACAGAGATCACTGACAATCTGCCCTGCTGTTGATGTTCCCACTGTTCCTTCCACGATAGTGTCGACCAGGCTGGTGGATTTCTCTGAGGTTACCTCTCTACCAGAAGTGGCTGAGGTTGAGAACGACTATATAGGTGACCTCGTCGATAGCTTTTATAAAGGCTTAGGGCGAACTATCGACCTGGTTATAAAGGGCTCGACTATGCCGTTCTCAAAGTTAAAGATGGTCCTCTCCCGTGGCATCGAAAGTATTCGGGATTTTGAGGGGTATTACCAGGCTACTGCTTTGGAACTCCTGGTGGATGAACTTGAGAAGGATGTAGAGGAATGGCGCCGTCTCCGCTGTTTGGACCTGGAGTCTTTAGTTGATGAGCAGTTCGCGCGTCTTGTCGCTCAAAGCACGAGGCCTGGCTTGCTGCTCAAGAAGCTGTTGAGGCTATTTCTTCTGACTTGAAATCCTTGGAAACAAGGCAAGCGAAAGTTGGCAATGCTATTGACGCCTCCACCAGTGCTCTTCTTGACGCTGAAGACAAGATTGGGAAGGCTGAGGAAATGATCCGGAAAGCAAATCTTATTTTATCCAAGGCTAAACTGGTGCGTCTTGAAGAAACTGCGCGGCTTGAGCAGCTTAAGGCTCAAAATGAAGAGTTCTCACAACAGGGACTGTCACAGAGGGCAACTTTGGCGGAGGTTGAAGCTCGTCTGACCGGGCAATGGATTTCAATGAGGCCGAGCTGAAGTCGCAAGCGCTTGCCCAGGCTGCTGAAGACAGGAGGACGAGGCTGGACTCCCTTGGAGAGCGGCTCAGATCTTATAGTGTGCGCCTGTAGCTCCATGTACTTTATCCTTTTGGAATGAATAAAATTTTTTCTTCTTTCTGAATTGCGGTTCCAAATTGTATTGCAATTTCTTGAGAACATAGTTCTTGTTGGGTTGGATGATGAGACTTGGCTATCTGTCAGTTCAGAGGTCGCGATGACATAGCTGGTTGAGACGCCACCAAGCCCGAAACCTGTTCTTGTCGGATCGAAAGATGAGACCTGTCTTTTGTAAATGTCAACAGGGCTCGAATTGAGACTTAGCTGTCTGCTGGTTCAGAGGTCGCAATGACATAACCGATTGAGACGCCGCCAAGCTTCAGAATTTGGTGATACTCGTCTTTTGTAAATGTCAACGAGTATCGAGACCTGTCTTTTGTAAATGTCAACAGGGCTCGGAATTGAGACTTAGCTGTCTGCTGGTTCAGAGGTCGCAATGATATAACCGATTGAGATGCCGCCAAGCTTCAGAATTTGGTGATACTCGTCTTTTGTAAATGTCAACGAGTATCGAGACCTGTCTTTTGTAAATGTCAACAGGGCTCGGGGTTGAGACTTAGCTGTCTGCTGGTTCAGAGGTCGCAATGACATAACCGAATGAGACGCCGCCAAGCTTCAGAATTTGGTGATACTCGTCTTTTGTAAATGTCAACGAGTATCGAGACCTGTTTTTTGTAAATGTCAACAGGGCTCGGAATTGAGACTTAGCTGTCTGCTGGTTCAGAGGTCGCAATAACATAACCGATTGAGACGCCGCCAAGCTTCAGAATTTGGTGATACTCGTCTTTTATAAATGTCAACGAGTATCGAGACCTGTCTTTTGTAAATGTCAACAGGGCTCAGAATTGAGACTTAGCTGTCTGCTGGTTCAGAGGTCGCAATGACATAACCGATTGAGACGCCGCCAAGCTCAAGGTAGGTGATACTTGTCTTTTGTAAATGTCAACAAGTATCGAGACCTGTCTTTTGTAAATGTCAACAGGGATCGGGGTTGAGACTTGTCTTTTGTAAATGTCAACAAGCTCAAAATTGAGACTTGGCTGTCTGCTGGTTCAGAGGTCGCAATGACATAACCGATTGAGACGCCACCAAGCTCAAGGTAGGTGATACCCGTCTTTTGTAAATGTCAACGAGTATCGAGACCTGTCTTTTGTAAATGTCAACAGGGCTCGGGGTTGAGACTTGTCTTTTGTAAATGTCAACAAGCTCAAAATTGTAATAGAGTTTGGGAAAAAGTCTCGTTTTCACGGGGAGAAACGAGGGAATCACTGTCATAGGTTTAATGTTAATGTAACAGTGAAATGTATATGTGGTCTTACCATTCTGTGGATGAGAATTGGTAAGTGATTTTGGAGAACTCGTTTTCACGAGGAAAAATGAGGGAATCACTGTCATAAGTTTAATGTTAACGTAACAGCGAAATGTATATGTGGTCTTACCATTCTATGAATGAGAATTGGTAAGTGATTTTGGAGGTCTCGTCCTCACGGGAAGAAACGAGGGGATTGCTGTCATAGGTTTAATGTTAACGTAACAGCGAAATGTATATGTGGTCTTACCATTCTATGGATGAGAATTGGTGAGTGATTTTGGAGAGGGAATCAAATGGGAACTGGTCCCTTAGGATTTTTTGCAAATCCCCAGCTGTCAACGGGTTTGATATGCCTTTACCAACTACCGTTTGAATTGGGCTAGCCATGCTATTCCCCTCAGCATGATGAGTTGTCGAGGACTTATGTTGGGCTTAAAAGCCAACATTTTCCTCTGTCCTTAATCGTTAAGGTTATTGAATCATCTGGTTAACGTATGTGTAACCTTGATTCTCCTTTAAGACAACCAGTGTATGGCCAGGTTCCTACTGGTTATGGTTGTATGATCTCGCTTGGAGGAAGAGAAAGGCTCTCTTTGTGTGTACTTTGCACACGAAGGTCTTGATCAGAGGTGTAATGTTAACTTGATCATGAGAAGGATCCTTGATTAAGGATAATACTTCTTTAAGAACTTACCATTGATCGGCATCATGAGTAGGTTGCCATCTGAAGTCATAAGGCGGTATGCTCCGTTTGAATAGACTGTTTCTATTACGAACGGTCCTTCCCATTTAGGCTGAAATTTGCCTTTGGTTTTGTGCGTCATAATCATCGGTCGTCTGACGGCTATAACCATGTCTCCTTTCTGAAAGACCCTCTGTTTGACCTTTCTGTTGAAGGCCTTTGAGATTCGAGCTTGATATAGCTCAATATGCTGCTGAGCTTGTAGCCGCTTCTCATCTAAGCCTTCAAGCTCTTGAAGACGCAATCGACCATTGTCCTCTAATGTGATCTTAGTGGTCAGAGCGACTCGCAATGATGGCATCTGGATTTCCAACGGGATGACTGCTTCGCACCCATATACCAGGGAAAAAGGCGTATTGCCTGTCAGTGTTCGAACCGTGGTCCCTTAGGCCCAAAGACATTCACCAATCTTTTCGTCCCAATCTCGCTTGTTCGAGAGACGAATTTCTTGAGTAGCTTGATGATCGTTTTGTTGAATGCTTCCGCCAAGCCGTTAGCGGCGGGATTATAGGCAGTTGAAGCCACATTCTGAATTCGGTATTTATCGCAGAACCGATAGAATACTTGGCTTATGAATTGGGGACCGTTATCGTGGATGATCCGCCTAGGGACACCAAATCGATGGATGACACGGTGTTTGATGAAATTAACCACATTAGAGGTCTTGACTTCAGTTAATGGTATAGCCTCTGCCCACTTTGAAAAGTAGTCGGTTATTGCAAGGATGAACCGGTGACCTTTCGTCGAAGAGGGACTAATTGGCCCTACGACATCTACTCCCCATGCTTCAAATAGCCATGAAGCAACAGTCGGGTGGAGCAGCTCCGAAGGCTGGTGTATGAAATCCGCATGAATCTGACATGCTTTTCACCTTCGCGTATATTGGATGGCATCGGCTATCATAGTTGGCCAATAGTATCCAAGTCTGTGCAACCTGTCCTTAAGTTTTGGACCTGGCTGATGAGCTCCGCAAATGCCGTCGTGCGCTTCTTGGAGCGCTTCCTGTGCCTCTGAATTAGAAAGGCAACGGAGGAGGAGACCGTCATATGAACGACGGTAAAGTGTCTTCAAAGTCGGATCGTAATAGAACCAGAGAGACCTTCGTCTGATGGACGCCGCTTCCTGGGATCGTCTGGAAGCAGACCGTGCAAAGCATAGTCGATGAGAGGAAAGCGCCAGTCTCTTGGTTCAAGATCCGTGGAGACATTATAGACTTCTCGAGTTCTCAAACATATGCTTGGAGCATACAAGATGTCGAGTTGCGACTGTGAGGTGATACTCGGTGTCGGCTGGCAAGGCTAGTGTTGTAGCTAATGCAGCAAGAGAGTCCGCCTTGGTATTCTGAGATCGAGACACGTGCCCGATGTAGAAACCTTCAAACAGGCTGGCCAATTCAACGGCCGTGTGGTAATAAGGCACCAAGTCCTCATGGCGGACTTCGTATTCGCCTTTAACCTGATTGATGATCAGTTTTGAATCGCCATAAGCTTCGAGGTAGCGTACCCCCATTCCATGGGCGAGTTGAAGACCAATGAGCAGGGCATTATATTCTGCTACATTGTTGGAGCATGATTCTGTCAGAGAAAATGCTCTGGGTAGGACATGATTCTGTGGGGAGATAAACATAACCCCCACACTGGCAATAATCTTGCCTTTAGGGCCCATTCATGATGCTCCATCAAAGAACATCTGCCATACTTCCTCTTCTGAGGTTGCATTAGACTCGAAGACTTCATCAGGGATATCTTCGTGGAGTTTTGAATGTTCCGAAACTGGATGAGCAACCAAGAACTCTGCAAGGGCCTGGCCTTTAACCGCCTTCTGAGGGGTGAAGATCATGTCGTATTCAGACAAAAGAAGCGCCCACTTAGCCAATCTTGAATTCAATGATCCTGGCTTCGTCATAAGAAGACGCAATGGGTTTACTCTGGAGATGACATGTATGGTCTGGCCGACCAAATAATGTCGTGTCTTCTGAATAGTGAAGACGAGAGCTAAACACTCTTTCTCGATAGGGTTGTAGCGAGATTCCGCTCCTATGAGAGTTCTGCTCAGATAATAAATGGCCTGCTCGTGGCCATTGGCGTCCTTTTGAGCGAGGAGGGCACCGAGGGAGTAGTCCATAGCTTTTACATAAAGCAAGAATGGTTTCCCTGATGTAGGGGCCACTAAGACTGGAGGCTTTGTGAGGTACCTCTTGATGTCTTCATAAGCTTCCTGGCAAGCTTGATCCCATACGAAGGAAGCACCCTTTTTCATGAGTCGGGTGAACGAATGACAGCGGCCTGAGAGATTTACGATGAATCTTCTGATATAAGCCAGTCTACCTTGCAAGCCTCTGAGCTCTTTGAGATTCCTCGGTGGATGCATGCTCTGAATGGCTTTGACTTTGTCTGGGTCAAGATGAATCCCTTTTGATGTGACAATAAACCCAAGGAACTTGCCGCTTGAAACTCCCAAGAAGGATTTTGTCGGGTTCATTTTCAGTTGATGAGCCCGCATTATGTCGAACATCGTTCTCAGGTCGAGAAGATGTTCATTCTTGTTGCGGCTTTTGACGGCAATATCGTCGACATAGCACTCCACCATTTTTCGGAGATGATCGCGGAAGATTGTACTCATTGCCCGCTGATAGGTTGCTCCGGCGTTCTTCAGTCCGAAGGGCATTACAGTGTAGCAGTATACCCCCAATGGTGTTCGGAACGAAGTATGCTTCTCGTCGTCGGGATACATCTTAATCTGGTTGTGCCCTGAAAAGCCGTCCATGAAAGACATCCTTTCGAACCCGCATGTGTTGTCAATCATGACGTCAGTGATGGGCAGTGGGAATTCGTCTTTAGGACAGGCCGTGTTGAGATCACGGTAGTCGATGCAGATCCGTATTTTCCCGTTCTTTTTGAGGACGGGGACGATGTTGGCTACCCAATCTGGATGTTGTTCCTCCCAGATGAAGCCACATGCAATGAGTTTATGAACTTCGGCTTCAATAGCTTCCATAATGTTCGGGCGAAACCGACGTTGTTGCTGCTTGACTGGCTTGACGTCAGGCTTGATGTTTAGACGGTGCATAGCGACCTGCGGATCAAGTCCGGGCATATTTTCGTAGCTCCATGCGAAGACATCTATATACTCTCTTACGAGTATTATTAATTCTTCCCTTTCTGTAAGCGATAGGCTTTCACTTATAAGATGGGCTTAGGGTGGTCTTGACTACCCAAGTTGATCTGCATCACCTTGTCTTCAGTAGGTGGCTCGCGCAATTCGAATCGCTTTTTCCCATTGAAGGTCTAATTGCTGGGCCCATGGTTCTTCGTCAGTGGCTTCTGCGGGCTCCAATTGACTGCTTGAGGTCATATTAGCAGTGAGGTTTTCGAACATCATTCCCACACTGACGTCTGAGTCCCACTCGGAGGATGAGGCTGAATGTGATAGAGTTGGTTCATCGTCTTTGACTTGAACGATTGCTGACGATGTAGGTGTAACATATCCCAACCCCCTGCGTGTACTATCATAGTAATTTGCAGGCTTCCCTTTAGGCACAAAGTTCCGCATCAAACCGCGCCTTCCTTTTCCCAAATTCAGGCCTTCTCCATGCTTCAAGTCGTACCCCATTTTCTTCATAATATGGTGCGCTGGCCGCGCGTAATGAAAGAATTGTGGAGTGTCTGAGTCTGAACTTGAATCTGCAACTGTAGGCCCCATGGTTGGGTTCTACCAAAGATTATCGGTAACTGCCCTTCTTTGGATGGCGGGATCACCAAGACGGCTCCTTCTGCAGATTCCATGGGTGTACTGGATGCACTTGGCTTATGTAAAGGCATGTGTAGGGAGCTATCCGTAATGGATTCAAATAGCCCAACAGTCGCGGGATAATCAAAAGAAATATTATCATTAATTACCCATTCACCTTCATCCTCTGAAGGAGTATTACATAGGGGATTATTGAGACATGCTATAATTGGTTCACCAATCAGAGTGGCTGGCATGCCTGCTTCGGATTCTGAATCCGCCTCATTGCCACTTTCATCATCGTCCGGCAACGGTTCTTTGAGTACTCCACCGTCCTCTTGATACAGGAGAGCATCAGTGAAGTAGTTTTTCACCCCTTTGAATGGTTGCTTTTCAGCAAAGACAGTTCGTACTGTCGCATCATCTCAATATATTTGAAGCATTGGTGCAGAGTAGAGGGAACGATCCAGTTGGCATGGATCCATGGCCGTCCCAGCAGCAGGTTATATGAAGTGTCAGCATCAATGACATATCATGTCACTTCTGACTTCAGGCTCCCGATTCTGCAACGGAGTCGAATTTTCCCCAGTGGATGACTGCTCCCGGCGTTGAAACCGTATATTGTAGTAGTGGTTGCGGACAACCTGTACAGTGGTATGCCGAGGAAGTAGAGAAGCCTCTTGGGGATGATGCTGAGTGCAGACCCCGGATCGACTTGTATTCTTTCAATGCACGTTGAACTGATATATCCGGTGTAGTACAGAGGTCGATCGTGCTTGTTGTCTTTGAGAAGCATATCTTCCGCCGTGAATGTAATAGCAGGCACCTTGGATTGTGTGTGATGACATTCTGGGCAAAGAGACTGAACGTCGTTGTTAGGAATCTCAGGCATGCATGTCAGAAAAGATTCTGAATTGGCTAGCGCCTCCCTGAGTGCTTCTCTTGTTTCTTTTGAGAGACGAAGGAGCTCGTGTATAGTGATATGAGCTGGGATATTGGCCAGCTGAGCCAATATGTCAAACCGAAAAGGGCGTATCGAACCCTTGGCTTGGTGGTTTCTTCAACACGTGGTCGAATCGTACCTCCTTAGGTCTCTCTTTTCTCTTGGTTGGGATTGGAGTGGATGCTGGTGCTTGTACTGACGTCGTTTGCTATTGTGTCTCGTCAGTAGACTTTTCATACTGCCTCAAGTATGATTTTCCGGATCGGGTGCCCGTCGGCTGAGGTACGTCGGCCTGCGTTGTGCAAGCATGATTTTCTCCTTCTGAATCACTGAGGGAAGCTGACGTAAGATTGCCGTCGTCTGGCAGGATGGAGATGACATTGCAAGACTTGCCCTTTGAGTTGGGCTCCTTTGAATCCCACTGCACGTCTTGGACGAGGTCTGGGTGTATCCACACCTGTCTCCAATGTTAAGAGAACAAGACCCTTATTATCTTGAGCTGTAGCAGGAGGATGCTTGACTTCCAACCATGGCACAGGGACTGGATAAGTTCCGTCAGGAACTGTGGCCTTTGGAGTTTTGCCGAACTCGAGGGTCACCATATTGGCAGTAAACCTTCTTCTGCTCTGTCTTCAACGTCAGAAACCCCGGCATCGACCAGGGCTTGTATTCTGTCTTTGAGGACAAACATTTGTCAGTAGAATGGTGGATCATCCTGTGGTAGAGACAGTATTTAGGGTCGTTTGTGCGCCCTATCTCATTGGGACGCCGAGCATCTGGCAGTTTCATTTTGTTCCCTTTGTGGAGTAGATAGAATATCGTGACCACCTGATCGTCTTTGAAGGAGTACTGATTTGGAGGGAACTTAGGCTCCTGATTGTTGAAGCCGCTCTTCTTGGCCTTCGACTGCACATCTCCGGATAACTCCACAGACATAGTCTCTTTGCCTTTAGCTTGAGAAGATTGTGGTAGGTCGTTACGCCCTTTGTTGTTCATCCCCCACTTGCCTCTAGGGGCGGATGGTTCGAACTTTTTAGCCGACTTCTCGTCTATCTCTGCTTGTTCGACCAATTCCTTCCAAGTGTGGGCTTTGACAGCCCCCATGCGAACTTCCACTTGGTCTAAGAAGTTGTGTCTGCATGTCTGTAAGAGCATGGGTAGTGGCATCCCTGCTGGGCACATCAAGGATAAGTTTCTGAACCGTTCAATGTAGTCACGGACAGATTCGCCCTTCCTCTGCACAGTGGAGAGGAGCTGTCCATGGTTACTTCGGTATCGTCCTCATAGAAACGAGAGAGGAACCGAGTTTCCAGGTCGATCCAGGAGTATAATAGAACCCGGGGGAAGACTTCGGAACCAGTCAAATGCCACCCCCTTTAAGGTGCCAATGAATAGCCTAGCCATGATGGCGTCATTGCTTATAACATTACCAGTCTAAGATCGGAAATAGTAGATGTGCTGATTTGGCGAGCTCTTTCCATCATAGGTATGCAACGTTGGTGGTTTGAACTTCGGTGGATATGGCACCGAATCCCACTCTGGCGGATAAGGACGGACTGCCCCTACCTTCTTTAATTCATCCCTCTGAGCTAGGGATGCGATTTGAGCCTGGAGGCCCTTAAGGACTTCGGCGTCTAAGGAAGAACCCTCCTTGGATTTCTCCGGCTTTGGTTGCTCATTGCTGAAGTGTTCCTCCTCATCGTGATTGCTCCCGGCATCATTGTTGTTCCGGTTACTGAGGAGTTGTGCGAGCATCTGTTGAGTATTGTCCAGAGCCTCTTGCTGAGTCTTGAAAGTTTGCTCCTGAGCTTCCAAACGTCGACGAAGATCGTCGTTAGCATTATCAGCCATGTTGACTGATGCCCTGTCTGTTCGCACTGAACTGACTTGGCCGAAGAAGAAGCATACCCGCTATCTTCATCTTCTTCATCAGACCCGGGACTGATCCTCTCTTTGGTCGCGGCGAGGCCACTGCCATTGAAGAGGATGGCTATTCATAAGTGTAGGGTATTGCCACCCTAGATCTAGTGTTTCGGAAAACACCTTCTTCATGCACCAAAACTTCGCCTAAGCCTGGGCTGTAATCTGGATCTGGGGACTCTCGTCCTCTCCGGTCATGTTGACGGATGCAGAGGGTAGATCTCGCGAGATGCTTCTTTTGCGGTGTTTCCTCGGGGCCTGTACCGATAGCCGATCAAAAACTGACCGTCGTCTTGGAGGAGTGGCGGGGATTGGTCCCAGCCGACAATGGACCGAGTGGAGTGTCACCAGCTGACATCCCACTTGTTGACAACAGGGGGAAGAGGTTTGTCTATTTGTCAACAATTTCCTCAAATCAGACCCGGGGGTCTCTGCAATCGAGCGCAAAGGCGCTTTTGGATCGGGCATAGGACTATGTCCTGTTTCTTTTATCCCTGCAGATGGGATTAGCACTGAATAGCGCTTTGGTTCTAGCTTCGCCATCAGGCGTGAGCTTAGTTCTTGACGCACTGGAAAGCGGAGCACGCTGTGGTGCTTTACCCGCTATGCTGCTGCGAAGGTAATTAGCCTTAGATAGTACTTTGGCTTCAGCTTTGCGGTCATGGACCCTGCGCGTATGCTGTGGTACAGTAGCTTCGCTCATGAGGACGAGGCCGGCGTGAGGCATTGCTGCTCTTAAATTGGACGACGGTATGATTGCCGTCGTAACTTTATGATTGGAACAGACAGGCATCCTGCCTTTTTCTTCGCGAGAGAGGCGCGGTTTAAGCGTAGTTACGCCTGAAGCTTCGGTTGGAGACTTCTGTTTAGGCTTCCATACCCGCCTTGGCAGAGGAGACTTAGGTTCGCAAGGAACCTGATTAGCCACACGCGAGGCTGAGGGGTGTTGGCAGAATTCTGTTTCCGGTTTCTGCTTCGAAACCTTGGTCGTGGAAACTTTCCTATGCTTCTGTGCTCGAAGCATTGGGCCACCCCCAGAGAGGACTTCTTCAAATTTTGCTTGATCGAACTGGACCACCAAGTTCTCACAAGTAAAGGAATCAGACTGCGGACGTGCTTCCTTGTTGCGCCAAATGACCGGTAGGTTCACAGAGAACCTTTTCTGTCTCCGCAGAGACTTTCCTTGAAGTTTTAGCCAGAGAAGCTCTGGTTGCACCGGCTTTTCTGAATTCAGAATTAGAACCGAGGGTCTGTTCGTCGCATTGCGACACTTGATTCTCGGCAGTGGAGAAAGTCGTCCCAAGCGGAGTCGCCATCTTGTTTTCCATTATATTCGCAAAGGGGAAAACTTACAATAAAAGGGTTGAGGAGCTAAATTACAAGTATTCTTAAAAAGATTACAAGTAGATCTCCTCAGAGATTCTGAAGAAGTGCCGATAGGAGTCTGGTCAGCGCGCGACCACTTTGTCCCTTTGACGATGCGAGCGATGAGATTCCCTTCTCGCCTGGTTCGGGGAATCAGAGAATAGAAGGTCGGTAGAACCCTCTTGCTGCTTCTAAAAAAAAAAACCGCCTTCAATTAGGAATTCCTTCTCGCCTGGTTCCGGAGATTCCTTGAGAAGAAGGACGATGTTAGGGTATCAACACCTGGATAGAGAAAGCAATTCTCTAAAAGGTCTGAATTCGAGAGCGCACGGTGCGTCGTGAAGAAGCCTCTACTTGTGGAGTCCTCTTTTTTCTCGATCCTCTCTCCTTGTACCCCTGGCGGGCAATTTATAGGGAGAGCAAGGGTATAATCGTCCCTTGAAAATATAGAAACAGATTGAATCGAATCTATTTAAATCTGGAAAGTAGCCTTGCTGCGAGGCTAGGATCAGCTTCTGCGAAGCTAGAATTGGCAGGTCGGTTGATCTTCTTGATCCTTTCCATATCGTTGGAGGATTTCCCCTAATCTTCTTACTCGTTTTTAGAAGAGTCAAGAGATTGTGGCAATCAACTGCCAAATTTGATCTCTGATTTGATCTTAATTGGATTTGATCTGATTGGATCCGATCTCATCCGGAGATTTGATTGGTCAAAGGTTGACCATAGCGGACCAATAGCGGAGCTGTCCGCATTGAGCTCATAGCGGAGCTAGAAGCAGCTTCTGGCGAAGCCCAAAAGAAACCCTTTGGCGGAGCTGGAAGTCCTCGTGGCGAAGTTGCGAGTTAGCTTCTTGGCGAGGCTTCGAATGGCTTCAAGGCGAAGTTGGGTGATATTAGCCTCTCAAGCGAGGCTATCCCTTTGGGCTCATGCGATGCTAAGTGCTACCATCTTAGACCTGCTGAGGTCTTTAGAAACAATCCGGGTTCAGTGGAGTCCAAGTTGCTTCTTTGTCCTCGGAGATGGGTGAAAACTGGTCTTCAGCTCGTCTGTCATTGTCTTTTGTAAATGTCAACAAGTTTAGACATTGTTTGGACCAACAAGAATCTTGTCTTTTTAAGTGTCAACAATGGGTTAATGGGTTTGCTAATAGGTTGGGGTTTGGATCCAAATGGGTAAATGGGTATTGGGTTGGGTTATGAATTGGATTTGGGTAATGGATATAGGATCAGATAACAGGTCAAGGGTTGGATCATGATATGAGGATAAAAGAGGATACGGGTAATGGAGTTTGGTATGGATTAGATAACGGGGCATAGGGACAAAGGATAAGGCATGAAAAAAATCAAGAGAAAGGAAATATTACAAATACCACTACAAAATAATAATCCAATATTAATAAGCACATAACTTCAACCACAATATTAATAATAATAGTTATTTAAAATACATGACGGTAATTAACAATAACAATGATAATTAATAAACTGTTACTAAAATCTAATCTATATATACACATGTATGTAAAACATGCTAATAAGGATACATAATTCAGATTAAAATTAAATAAAAACAAAATACCGTATTATCAAGTAGTGGATATTACAGTTGTTGTTGCGTAGCATTGGCATAGGTATAGATTTGGTGAATTGGATTGGTGGTAAGGTAAGGTTACACCAGAAAAAGAACAAGGGAAAAGAGAGTAAACTTGATGACACACACACATCGTTGGCATCACGGTTGAATTGTACAAGATTGGCCATGATGAAGTGATGTGAGGTAGCTAGGCCCCCAACCAGACATGCATTGTTCTAATTTCTCTCTCTTTTGCTGGCCCAAGTTATTTACCTCGGAGAAAAGATCCAGAGACACATATGCACAAATGCATGTATGAAACAAGTCAAATCACTTTCCCTTCCTCTCCCTCCCTCCTTCCTTCCTTCCTTTCTGCATATAGGGGGGAAAAGGGTTGATTAAGACAACCGCCTCATTACCTAACCAGCTACAGGCCCAGTGCTCCTGAATTGATTGTACTGTCTAATTTGATGTCTGGGACTGATCCTGAACCCAACATGCATGATGCAATTCTGCTGCTGCTTCTCAGGCCTCTTCACCTTCAACTCTCACCATTTAAAGGCCTGTTGACTCCTCCTCCTCCTCAGAATATTGAGATTATACTGGACACACTACAACCTCAGAATATTGAGATTATACTGGACTCACTACATATACGGCACAATCCACACATTAATTTCACGTATATGACTAAGATAACATACCCATTACCCACTGATCATGATCATGCTACCAATCACCATCGATCATCTGCAACTTCTGATCTCTCGTCTCTTTGCTGTGATAATTGTCTCGGGTCTAGTTGCTTGCCGCTAAGTAGTCTGATTTGGGTGAATTGATCATGATCATGATGAGTTCAGAACAATGAAAATAGGCTAAGGCTAGGTGAATTAATTAGTTCCTAGATCAAGCAGCAGGGAGGTGGTTGAATATATAGATTTGGATCCAAAACTAATTAATTGAATATATGGTCTTTACATTACAGAGGAAGGCTGCTGTTTAGGCAGATAACTGCGTGCGCTGTATCAATCATTGGTGCCCCAGTTAGATGTTGATGTGTATGTGCAATCACTGAACATCGGGAGTCACTTCAGGCAGATTCTTCGCTCTTCACATATATGTATATATGTATACTTAATACTTTAATTAAAACAAAAGAAATTAAAAACTATATCATCCCGAAACCTACGATACAAACTAGTGCAATGCAAGTCAAAAGGAAGCATATTAATATATTTATATACCTAAAATGCTGGGGAATGACACCACCTCAATGAAAGAGTTCATCCGATCCTTGACATGATCATGTCAAGCTTGCATCCCAAGTCAGCCAACGACCTTTATACTTTTCTCTCTTTTCGTTTTTTTTTTTTTTCTTTCTCGTTTGAATTTTGCTGAGCCGGATCCGGCCTTCATCCCTCAAACCCGGCAAGTTTCGGCCTAGGGGGCCGGATCCGGCAAAGGGGAAGCGGGACTCGGCCATGATGATGGATCTGATCGGGCTCGACTGCGACGAGGGCGGATCTGACCGGGCTCGACTGCGATGAGGGAGGTGTTGTGATCGCCAACACCAAGATGGTCGTTGAGGCCGTCGAAGCAGGAGCCCTCAGGGAGGAGGTAGGCGCCCGGCCGGAACGCATCGGGATCGAGGGGGCCGACCAGTAGCAGTCCACTCGAATCGATACGATCCAGTCAATAGGTGAAGTTGTGTTTGGTTTCGTTAGAGGTTATGAGGCTCTGGCAGCCGCTTAATTCTACTGGGTTGAGCAGCCGCTTGACTGCGTTGGGCTCAACTGCGGTGAGGACGACGGGTTCGACTGCGTTGGGGGCCTCGACTGCGTTGGATGGGCTCGACTGCTAAGGGGCGGCCAGACTGACCTTGGCATGGAGTTTTTGGCCGGATCCGGCTAGATTTGGGCCCCGGTGTCATAGTCAACGAGGACACGGTCGAGAATGATGGGGGCTTCTAGCATGGCTGGATGGCAAGGTGGTTGTTGTCAACGCTAACATGCCTTCGCTGTGGACGTGTTCGAAACCCACGACGAAGATAAGGTCGTGGGGGACATAGCAGCTGGGCCCGCTGCCGGCCCCGTCGGCCTACCCGTAGATCCAGTAGGCAGTGTACTAGGCCCGCACCGGAGCCAGAAGCCGTACGTGTTGCAGCACGTGCCGGTGCAACATCACCACCCGATGGAGAACATACTGGACGCTCAGCCTCGCCGTGTTTGCGGTAGCCGCAAACGACACGGGTGCGGAAGACTAAGGTGTTTTTACAGTGCTCTCAAATTTGGGCAAAGGCCGCCGAGAGCAAGGGGTTTCTAGTAGAGCTCCCAGATCTGGGAAAGGAGCGACAAGAGTGATTTGAACAGGGGTGACCTACTAGAGGTGATCGGATACTGCAGCTGCGGTAGTGGGACATGGCATGATTTTGGTGCTAGGGGATTCGATTACAAGATGATAAGATTAGAGTTGCAGACACTATGTTGACAGTGACTGACCAAGATATGACCAGTTCTGAACTGCAGATGACACAACTGTGATAGAAGGGAGATGCCACAACTTCGATAGTGGGGTTTTCGATCACATGTTGACAGGATCTGAGTTGCAGATGTCTCATCGGCACTGGCGGGAGATCCGAACAAGGGTCATACAGATCTGAGCAAGAGACATCACAATTACAGTAGAGGGTAAAAACCAAGATTTCGTTGAGAGCGTGCCAGAAACTTCATTTTTTTTTCTTTTTCTTTTGAAGGATCAAATTGTGTTTGTATGTCTCATGTAAGTTGGTGCCTTTTTTTTTTAAAATGTTTTATTAAGTTCTTATTAGTGAAACACCAATTTTTTTTACCTCACAGTTTTATTTATAAAAAAAAAAACCGGGGTACTTTGCTCAATTCCTTTGACTGATCAGCCCGATTTGTTGTTTCTTCTTCTTCTTCCTTTATTTCTTCTATTTCTATATAAGTAGTTAGTTAATTACTTAAGGAATGACGGACCATAATCATGTGATCAAAAAAATTTAGTAGGCCACACTAATTGTCTCGTTTCTTTTGATAAAAAACGAGGGCATGGAAGATCTAGAAATCTCCTCTCTCCCCCTCTCTCTCGCTTGCTCTCACCCCCCACCCCCCACCAAATCCACCAACACACACCTTGTTGTTCGTTTTCCAAGCAGCAGCACCAACTTAATAATTAAAGTAGCAAGCTTCAAAGTCCAAAATGAACAAGTCTTTCTTTGTTCCTTCCAACTAACCGAACCACTACCAACACAAGTTCTTTTCCTTGTTTAATTATGCTTTACTACTGACCAGGTCAAGTCACCAGACTCACCTCTCCCTTTCTCTCTTTCTTATTTCTCTAGGGCGCGCGCGAGTTATACATCGATCATTCCTAGTCTTTTGCCTTTTGACACAAATATATTGATCGATTAAGAAAATCAAACCCACACTGGCCCTTTTCTAAACCCATGTCATGATCAATAAATCTATCATATGTACCATATTAACGTCCTGGTCATAGCTTGAACCTTTATGTGTGTGTGTCAATAAATCCGTGAGAACCGTTCTTAAAGGATCAGCTATATATATATATATATATATATATATATATATATATATATATATATATATATATAGAGAGAGAGAGAGAGAGAGAGAGAGAGAGAGAGAGAGAGAGAGAAATGTATATCAGCCGACGGCTGAGAGACCCTCTCAGCCTGCGGTAACGTGGCACATTATTAGCCACACTAGAAAGGACGCCGCGCCTATCAAAATAGTTGAAATTACTAAATACCCCTGCGGTAAAAGACAGTGGATCTGTATAATTTATTATATTTTATATTTTCTAACGTTACTCAATTTTTGTCACAATTATCTTTTTTAACTGCGACCAAACTGCCAACATTTTTTTTATCAAATCACGAAACTAATTTGAATGCTTCTTTATTATTTTCTTTGTTATCTGATTGAAATTTAATGATTTTTTAATATAGTCGCAGTTTACTTTTTTTTCGCATGTAATGTATAAATTATTATTATTTTTTTACATATTGAATTCAGATAAGGACTGCGACTATGATCGCAGTGCTTAACGAGAGCAAGTCGTGGACGTTTTTTTTTGTTTGGTTAAATGTAATAACGGTGACTAATAACTGATAGTATAATCACAGTTTACATATTTTTTATATATTTTGTTCTTCATTGTGACTGTTGTCTGATTCGTCTATGAATTATTAAATTGATTTTTACATATAGCATGCGATCAAGGACTGCGACTATGGTCGCAGTACTAACGAGAGCATTTTTTGGATAATTTTTTTTATTAAGTTAAATGTAATAACCGTGTCTAAGGACTGATACTATAGTCGCAGTTTACGTACGGTTTTATATGTTTGATCTTCACTGTAACTTATTGCATGCGAAGTAGGACTGCGACTATAGTCGTAGTGTTTAAGAACAGCAGTCGCAATTTTCTAATTTGTGATATACAGAGAAATATACTGATCTGAGAGGATTGCGATGATGTTCGCAGTATTATCTGTTTATATAATTTATTTTTGGACTGCGACCATGGTAGCTGTTTATAACTTTATTGAATGCAAAACGATCAAACAGTTTATGACTGGACAGCGACCGTGGTCGCAGTTTCATATGTAATTATTATATGAGTACTGCGACCATTATCGCAGATCAGATGCAGAATTAATACCTATACGGTATAATTTATATGTATTTTAAAATGTGAAAGATTATTTACAAATAGAAGTAAATTTTATTTATAACATAATATGGTCAGAAAGAGACCTTACAAAAAAAGAGCATTAAAAGCTTTTAAGAGAAGACAAAATAATGTTGAATATCAGAAGATCAGGAAATCCTAATCCTCGTCATTATCACCATCATAAGCAGATTCGTCGTCTTCATTCTCCTGGTCTTCCTGTTCATCACTTATTTCCTCATCATCTTTCTGTTGTTGAGGTTTTTTTGGTTCATCGATAAACTCCCAGAATGGATCATCTCTATCAAGCTCTTCGTCCGATCCGTTGCGAGAAAGCGAGCCTATAGCATCAGAGGACATGCTTTCATCAAGCATGTCTCCGTCAAGTGGCAGAGGAATAATGTCCTCCTCACTAACCCACATGAAAACTTCATCATCCTCATGAATAGGAGGATCAGTTAAAATATTATTTGATGTAGTGAGATAGTCAAAAGGAGTGAAGTCCAGACTGGTATCAGATTCACTAGAATACCCTGAAGAAAGAGGACCGGTGGGGGATTGATTGAAGTTGAATTCTGAGTGTTCAGAGGAAGAAGATGGGGAAGACATGATTCAAGAATGAATTGTTTTTCTGGAAGTTTTTGAAATCAAATTGAAAAGGAAGAGCAAAAAATATAGTTTTTAGATATGAGATAATATATTTGTTACAAGCACTATATAAAGGTGAATAATGTGAAAGAACATGAATAGTAATAATAATTGTTATAGGTGACGGTTGAGTATGGTTAAATATTTAATTGAAGATTTATGGCTGAAGAATTCAAAGAGTTCCTTTTTTTTCAGAGGTTTACTACGTGAAGTACAAATAAACTTGTTATAGAATGTTTTGTCTATATCTTTAGATTACGTATGGTGCACATCTTTCCTTTATCGTGATTAACATTAGTGCATCTCTTTTTTCTAGACTGTTGTTGTATCACGGTAGATAGATTATTAATTACTTCATTAAATTCGGTGTAATTAATATAGTATTTTTATAAGATGTGATATACGCGAACTGATCTCAGGGTCGCATGGCTAAACTACCTTGTAAAATTATAAAAAATCTTTTATAAGATTGCGACTTTGGTCGCAGTGCTGAAGGAGGTCGCAGTGCTATACGATAACATGTTTTCATCTGTTCTTTTTATGTGAATAAGAAATGCGACTATGGTCGCATACTTGATATAAAAAGTCGCAGTGCTGAAGGAGGTCGCAGTGCTGTACGATAACATGTTTTCATCTGTTTTTTTTATGTGAATAAGAAATGCGACTATTGTCGCATACTTGATATAAAAAAGTTTTTATTATATTATGACTGCGACTAGTGTCGCAGTCGTCATTTAAAATTGAAAGTTATTTTTGTATTAAGTCTGCGACTATAGTCGCAATGATTGAAAGTTTTATTATACTATGAGTGCGACTATGATCGCGAAATTTGTAAAACGGTGAGAATTCTGTTACAGAAGGCATGTGAAAAAAAATATTTTTATGTTTCAAACATGTTTTTTTTTTACTTTTCAATGCTTCTGTTTATTTCACATTATGTTGATCCAAATTTTTTTATTATATTTCGATGTAGTAGAATTACGAATTTTATAACTGTAGATATATTCAACTGAAAATTATTTTAGGTAAATTTTGTTTGTAGATGAGTGTATGACAGTTTAAAAGTTAAAAAGGGGTATTTTTGTCATTTTGATTCACGAATGTTTAGGCGGGATTTTTTTGTTTTTTTGGTGCCTACACTCTGCGGCCGATCTGTAGCATATATTCAGCCACGTCACCGCGGGCTGAGAAACTCTCTCAGCCGTCGGCTGAGGTACAGTAACCCCATATATATATATATATATATATATATATATATATATATATATATATATATATATAGAGAGAGAGAGAGAGAGAAATGTATATCAGCCGACGGCTGAGAGACCCTCTCAGCCTGCGGTGACATGGCACATTATTAGCCACACTAGAAAGGAACGGCCCGCCTATTGAAATAGTTGAAATTACTAAATAGCCTTGCTGTAAAAGACAGTAGATCTGTACAGTTTATTATATTTTTATATTTTCTGACTTTACTCAATTTTGTCACAATAATCTTTTATAACTGCGGCCAAACTGCAAACATTTTTTTATCAAATCACGAAACTAATTTGAATGCTTATTTATTTTTTTTTTTGTTATCTGATTTGAAATTTAATGATTTTTTAATATAGTCGCAGTTTACTTTTTTTTCGCATGTAATGTATAAATTATTATTTTTTTACATATTGAATTCGGACAAGGACTGCGACTATGATCGCAGTGTTTAACGAGAGCAAGTCGTGGTACTGCGTGAAAAACACCTAGAGGGGGGTGAATAGGTGTAATTGCTAATCTAATAACTTTTTAAAACAAGAATGGATGAATGATGCAACGATCTCTCAAAACAAGATTAGGAGCCGTATACCCGGTGAAGGGTTCTGAACTCCTTCCTCGTGATTCCTCTGGATATGAGTTAGAGGTGCGCAATGCAATCTTGTTGTATGAAATTTGATCGACAAATTATCAATGAATGTATAATATGCAATGTTGAAGTGCACACAAGAAATATCACAAGTAAAGGAAACAATAAGCAATAAAGAGCAATTGAAAGTAAAGCGAAATAGAGAGCAAAAGTAAGAAGGCAATCGCAAACACAAGTATTTGTTTCGAGGTTCGAGCCACCGCTCTACTCCCCGCCTTCACCTCCGTGAAGGGTTTCACTATCCACCGAGGACTTTACAATGTCTACCGAAGACCGGAGTACCGAACTCCACCACTTACAAAGCCTCTACCAAAGAGGTATCTCCACAAGAGTAACAAAAAGAACAAGTAACCTGTTGGCCCAAAGGCCCATCACTCTAGTTTTGATGATGATCAACTCATGTAGTTATGTTTACTAATGATCTTGTGTTTAATTAGTGACAGATTTATAATCAAGATCTTAGTAGGTGTGGAGCTTCAACAAAGGATTTAAAGTCAAGTTTTGGAGCTAGTACGGTGTGATCCAAAGAGCTTTTGGATCGTGTTTGGACCAAGTCAAGAAAGCTTCAAGTGAAGACTTCAAGAAGATGAAGACTTGAGTCTAGATTTGTTTCATAAGATTTTGTTTTTAGATAAAATGTAAAGGATAGAGTAGTTGGTGGATTGCTCAAGTATATTATACACACACACTCTTGATTTAATTGTCTTTTCATAAAAGAATTTTCAGTTTAGAAAAGACTTTCATTTTGGAAAAATATCATTTTGGTTTTCGGTATTTCATTTACATATGTTTAACCCAAAACCATATTTAGAGCTTAATGTCAAAAACATAGATATTTCATCTTGATTGTGTAGTGGATCATATCCATACACACTATGCCTTAAAATGAATTACAATATCTTGTTTTTATATTTGGAGAAGTTTTGGAAAAACAAAGTTTTAGAAAAATCAAGTTTGGAAAAATACCGTTTTGTTTTGAACCAATATTTCCAACTTACAAAAATAGTCCAAAAACATTTGTAACATGCCTTGATTTTGTGCAAGCATGTTTGATTATCAAAGTATAACATTGAAACTATTTTTGTAGATTTTTCTGTATTTTATGGGATTTTATTTGAGCCAAAAAGACAAACTTTTTAATCCCAGATTTCTGTTTTCTGGCTTCAGCAAGTCGACTGTATAGTCGACTATACCTGAAGTCGATCGACCGGACCGGTCGACCGATGTGCACAGCGTGCACGCCTTGACCTGGCAGATGGCCGGTCGACCGACCCGGTCGACCGTCCAGAGAGCTCTGCTCTCTGAAAATGCCCCGGCCGACCGGGCGGTCGACCGGACAGAGAGTCTGCTCTCTGTATCTGGCCTCGGTCGACCGACCCGGTCGACCGATGGCACAACGATCTGAAATATGACCGTTGGCCGGTCGACCGGGCGGGTCGACCGACAGGTCTGCAGACCCCCAACGGTTAGTTTTCCAGACCCTATAAAATGGGGCATTTGGGGGCTGTTTTCTTTAAGATTTGGAGATTGTTTTTGAGCCAGTTTTTCTCATTCTTTTCAGAAGTTTTTCTCCACAAAATTGAGAGCTAAAACTTTCAATCAAAAGGGGAGTTTTATCAAGAGTGTTTAAAAGTGAATTCTTTGAGTTTTCCTCCACCACTCTCATCCTTTTTTTCTCACACATACACTTGAGCTATCCATTGCTATTCATCCTATAGGAGTGTTGTAGTGAGAGTGTTTATTGGTGATCAAAGTGTTTAGATCACCAAGAGATTTCTTTCTTGTATTTTGAAGAGGCGGACAAGTGTGTTCGCATTGTTTCGAGTTCGGGTTCGAACTTGTTGTTTGAGGTGCGGTCTCGGCGAGCTAGTGGGCTTGCGTGTGCACGGACTAGGGAGTCCGAGAGTTGTAGGTGTTGCGGCACCGGGTGATCCAGTGGGATCGTTTATAGTGGAAATCCTTCGTGTGTCGAAGCGGGGATGTAGAGCAACTGTGCTCGAACCTCGAAACAAATCCCTTGTGTTTGCGATTGCTCACTCTCTCTCTATCTCCTTTATATCTTGCATACTCTCATTGTCTATCTTTATATGCTTGATATATTCTTTGTGCTCATATTGTTATATACTTGCGTGGGATTGTTTGCTAACATTTGTATTCAACCAAGAGAGCCAACGCGGCACCTCAACCCATATCCAGGGGAATCTTGAGGAGTTAGTCCAGAGCCCTTCACGGGAAATTCGGCTACACTCTTGTGTTATACGTGGTGTTTAGTGTAATAGTTTTTATTTGGTCATATTAGTTTTAATTCCGCATTATTTGGCATTTAGTGACCATTAGATTAGCCATCACTTATTCACCCCCCCTCTAGGTGAACTTACATAACCAAGTGATCTAATTAGAGATCACAAACTCTTTACAACACTTCTCTTTACAACTTCCTTATAGAATGAGGATTGGAATTTTGGCTCTAGAAGTGTAGTGAGAAATAAACTCAGTTGTAAATGAAATTTTCTTGCTAACACAACTGAGAAACAAAGCCAAGAATGAATTGAAAAATAGAGAGCTTTTGAAACTTTTCTTTTCTTTTGAAAACTAGGTATATTTTCTTGGTGTATTTACAAGAGACCTATCTTCTCTATTTATAGGGAGAGGAAGGGATTAAAACTCATTTAATTTAAGCTTATTTGATCAGAAAATAATCCACAATACTCAGAAAAAGTCAGCCACAAAAACAGTGTAAAAACAGATTTCAGATTTTCACCAAAGAGGAAAGAGCCGTTGGCAGCTGGCAGGCTTGGCGGTCGACCGGTCCGGTCGGCCGTCAGCCCTGCTGGCATATAGCCGTTGAGCTCGGGTCGACCGACCGGTCGACCGTCATAAAGAAGGAAACACAGTTTTGTATAGGCGGTCGACCGGTCGGCCGACCGACAAAAAACAGAGAGCAGAAGTTTTCAGTCGGTCGACCGGTCGGCCGAACGACAGACGTGCACGAGCGTGCACGTCCTGGACACAGGATCCGGTCGACCGGTCCGGTCGGCCGGTCCAGCCTGACACAGAAAAACTGAGAGGAAATTTTGGACTTGGAAAAATTTGTAAAATATTTTTGTAGGTATATGTAGCTAAGTATCATGCTGAAAAGATAGTTATACATGGAGTAAACAAGATATAAAATTTGTAAGGATTTTGAATCATGTATAAGAATCAAGGCATGAACTTAAAAACAAATACCAAGAAGAAAAACTTGTATTTTAAAAGTGTGTGTGTGTCCTAGAGCCAATATTCTACAACCTCAAACTTTAACAAACTATATCTTACATTGGTTCTAAATGACTACAAGATCTTCAAGTGGGCTTCTCCATATGATTTTGCAAGCTTGATACTTGAGCCCGAAATAAGGTGACTTGAGTCAAAACGACCTTCCTTTAGGGAAGAATGCTCCTAGAATCATTAGAACCCTGAAACACACTGAAACAACAAACATGATTAGTACAAATAACTATATATGTTTTGTGATCATCAAAACACACTAAAACGGGTGATTGTAACCTTGGGCCAATAATCTCCCCTTTTTGATGATGACAAAACATATAAGTTATTTTAAACAAATGGAAGAAGAGCTTGGAAGCTCCCCCTCAAAATATGCTATGTATAAAAGGAATGACTATGAATGACAATATACATAAAGCATAAAATCTATATAAAACACAAGTAAAACTTAAGATGCAAAGCATCAAAACAAACTATGCAAACATCAAAACAAACTAACTTTTTCTCCCCCTTTTTGTCATAGATCAAAAAGGGTTAAACAAGATAAAAATGTTTTCTTCAAGAATCCATAATACAAACATTCAACTCACCACAAATGAAAGAAAATCTAACATAGTCTAGAGGTTTTGTAAAAATATCGGCAAGTTAAAAATCGGTAGAAACATAATCAATATCAATATCACCTTTCTCATAATGATCTCTAAGAAAGTGATACCTAATGTCAATGTGCTTAGTTTTACTGTGTTGATTTGCATTCTTTGTCATATGAATAGTACTAGTATTATCACAAAATATTTTAATATGAGAAAAATGCAAATCATAGTTAAGGAGAGTATGTTTCATCTAAAGAACTTGTGCACAACAAGCTCCGGCTGCAACATACTCCGCCTCGGCGGTTGAAAGGGCTACCGAATTTTGCTTTTTGGAAGACCAAGAAACAAGACAATTACCAAGAAATTGACATGTTCCACTTGTACTCTTCCTATCTACCCTACAACCCGCATAGTCGGCATCCGAAAAACTCTTCATGTCAAAAAGTCCGGTTTTCGGATACCACAAACCCATTTCAATTGTGCCCTTAAGGTATCTAATTATGCGTTTTACCGCAACTAAATTGGACTCTTTAGGACACGATTGAAAACGAGCACAAAGACAAACCGAAAACATAATATCGGCCTACAAGCCGTCAAATACAACAAACTACCAATCATGCTACGATAAAGCTTAATGTCTACACTTTTACCATGTTCATCCTTGTCAAGCTTTGTGGTTGTTGCCATGGGAGTTTTGCTCACTTTAGCTCCTTCAAGCCCGAACCTCTTGATTAATTCCTTTGTGTACTTGGCTTGATTGATGAAGATCCCATCCTTCTTTTGCTTGATTTGGAGACCAAGGAAATAGTTGAGCTCACCCATCATAGACATTTCAAATTCATCCTTCATGCATGATTCAAAAGCTTGGCAAAGAGATTCATTAGTAGAACAAAATATGATATCATCCATATAAATTTGTACAATAAGAATATCATTTTCAATATGTTTTGTAAATAAGGTAGTATCTATTTTACCTTTCTTAAAACCTTTGAAAATTAAAAATGAAGAAAGCCTTTCATACCAAGTCCTAGGGGCTTGTTTTAAACCATAAAGAGCTTTGTCAAGTTTAAAAACAAAATCCGGATGTATAGGATCAACAAACCCGGGGGGTTGTTCAATATACACCTCCTCTTCAATAAATCCATTCAAGAAAGCACTCTTAACATCCATTTGAAACAACTTAAAATCTTTATAAGAGGCAAATGCAAGTGTCATCCGTATGGCTTCTAGCCGTGCTACGGGTGCAAAGGTTTCTTCAAAATCGATTCCCTCAATTTGGGTGTAACCTTGGGCAACTAACCTAGCTTTATTCCTAACAACGTTACCCGACTCATCCAACTTGTTCTTGAAGATCCACTTAGTACCAATTGTTGGTCTATCGTGGGGCCTAGGAACAAGGTGCCAAACTTGGTTGCGCTCAAATTGATTGAGTTCCTCTTACATGGCTAGCAACCAATATGAGTGGCCTCAGCTTCGAGAACGCTTTTGGGTTCAAGGTGAGAAATAAAAGCATAGTGTCCACAAAAATCTTGAAATTTAGAACGAGTAGTTACCCCTTGAGATACTTCACCTATAACAAGGTCCTTGGGATGATGTGGATTGTATCTCCAATCTTTTGAAAGTTGTTGAGTTGGCTCTACAACATCTTGAATTTCATTTCCTTGAGCCTCACCTTCTTTAGCTTCATTTCCTTCATCATCCTTTGGCATGCTTGCAATTGTAGTTGAATCCTTCAAAGTAATTCTCTCCATGTCTTCATGTAAAGAATCTATTTCTATAACATTCTTAACAAACATATTAGATTCCTCAAATTTTACATGTATAGATTCCTCAATAGTCAAAGATGACTAGTTGAAGACTCTATACGCTTTACTAGTATTTGAGTATCCAACAAAAATTGCTTCAAAAGATCTAGCATCAAATTTACCTAAATTATCTTTTGTATTCAAAACAAAACACTTGCATCCAAAAATTTTGAAATATGAAACATTAGGTTTTCTAGAATGATAAATTTCAAAAGAAGTCTTTAAAGAATTTTTACACAAATAGATATGGTTTGATATGTAGCATGCGGTGTTTACGGCCTCGGCCCATAGATATTGAGGGAGGTCATATTCACTTATCATAGTCCTAACCATCTCTTGAAGAGTTCTATTCTTCCTTTCAACTACTCCATTTTGTTGTGGAGTTCTAGGACATGACATTTCATGCTTAATTTCCTTTTTATCACAATAAGTCATGAAGAGTTGGTTAACAAACTCACCACCTCTATCACTTCTTATTTTCAAAATTGAAAAACCTTTTTCTTTTTCAACCCATTTTCGAAAAATCTTGAAATGTGAAAAAGTTTGATCTTTGTGTTCCAAAAAGAAAACCCAAGTAAATCGGGAAAAATCATCAACTAAAACAAATGCGTATCTACTACCATTTAAGCTTTTAGTTTTAGTTGGTCCAAAAAGATCCATGTGAATTAATTCTAATGGCCTTGTTGATATGATATCCTTGATTGGTTTGAAAGAAGATTTCGTTTGTTTCCCAAGTTGGCACACACCACAAATGCGGTCTTTTTCAAACTTCAAGAAAGGGATACCCTTCACCAATTCCTTAGAATTAATCCTAGCAAGATGATCAAAAGAAACATGTCCTAATCTTCTATGCCAAAGCCAAGAAGTCTCATCAAAAACATTCAAGCATTTAGTAGAACAATCCAAATTGAGCATGTCAATGATATAAACATTATTATCACGAAATCCTGTGAGAATACAATCATTGGTTTTACAATCAAAAATTTTGCAAGAAGAATCATCAAATACAACTTTAAGTCCACGATCACAAAGTTGACTTATACTAAGCAAATTATGTTTTAAACCATCAACAAGAACAACATTTTCTATAATAGGAGATGAACCAATTTGAATGTTACCTATACCAATGATAGTGCCCTTGGAGTCATCTCCGAAGGTGACGGTGTCACCTTCAACGTACCTTGATAGGGTTGTAAAGTTGTTGATATCGCAAGTCATGTGTCTTGAACAACCGCTATCAAGGTACCACCGCTCATTACGTCTTGGAGCATTGGTGTGTACCTGCATCAAATAATTTAGTACTTGATTTTGGTACCCACATTTTCTTGGGTCCTAAAGAGTTAATATCACGGATCCACACAAGATTATTTGTTCTATTAAATTGATCATAGCAAAACTTAGCTAAATGGCCATTCTTACCACAATAAGTACATCTATAAACTCTACCATATTTAAATGCATAATGAGTGTGTTGCTTACTAGCATGTGACTTGTGAGCATGAGTAGCTTTAACATGAGAAGTGTTATGCGAAGTGTTGACATGATGAGTATTTTTAGCATGGGTTGTTTTGTCATTCTTAACATGTGAAGAGTGCCTATTTGAAAACTTTTCCTCTAATTTCTTAGTATTAAAAGCACATTCTTTTAACACGTTTTCAAAATTAACAATTCTAGTTTTCAACAAAGAAAATTCATTTTCATCAACTTTTGAAAATTTTGCTTTACATGCAACTTTATAAGCTTCAAATTCTCTTTTTGTTGAAACAAGGTTGGAAGAGATTTCATTCTTTTCTTGTAAAACAATAGCAAGTTGATTTTTAAGAAATATAATTTCCTTTTCCAATTTTGAACATTCTACCTTTTTATCATCATAGCTTTCAGAAAGTTCAACAAAAGCATGTACAAGCATTTCTTTACTTAATTCATCATCTTCATCAAGAGGTTGAGTGGTTACCTTGGGTGTGTTTGCCATGAAACACATGTTTGCCGTGTCCACCTCATCTTCGGATTCACTTTCCGAATCCCAAGTGGCTTTGTATGCTTTCTTTTCAAACGGCCTCTTTTGCTTCAAGGAGGAAGTCACCTTTTTCTTGAACTCGGGACAATCGGCCATGATGTGTCCGGGCTTTCGGCAATTGTAGCAAATGATTCTTCTCTCCTCTTTTCCTTCAACTTTTCTTCTAAAGTTAAGCTTGTTCTTCGATACATTCTCTTCACATTTCGCACAAGGAGGGAAAGCTCCTCATCTTCTTCTTCATCTTCTTCACCGTCATCAAGAGTGGAGGAAGACTTGAAGGTTATGGATTTCTTCTTTTATGGAACTGCTTCTTCTCTTGCCTTCTTTTCCATCTCATGAGTCTTTAAGTTTTCAATGAGACTACTGAGATCCATTTCATCCTTGTCATTCAACTCTTTCAAGGTGGTAGCCTTTATCTCCCATGATGAAGGAAGAGCCCGAATCACTTTTCGCACCTTTTGGTCATTGCTAATATCATCACCTAAAGAGGAAAGAGCATTGGTGATTTTAGTAAACTTTGTAATCATGCAATCAATAGATTCATCATCAATCATTTTAAAGCTTTCATATTGGGACCTCAAGATATCTATCTTAGCTCTCTTTACTTGTGATGTCCCCTCGTGTGTGACCAACAAATGTTGCCAAATCTCATAGGCGGATTGGCAATGTATTACCCGTGTAAGGTCATCCTCGTTCAAGGCGGTTAGGAGGAAATTTTGGGCCTTAGAGTTAGCCTCATATTCTTTAAAAGTAAAGTCGGACCAAGTGCTTTCATCACTATCGGGTCTAATATAGGGTTTGGTCAAAGATTTTACAACTAAGCTACCTAAGGATTGTAGAAAAATATTCATCCTAACCTTCCAAATAGGAAAATTAAGTCCATCAAATTTAGGAGGGGTTTTGATGTTATCGGTCATGTTTACTAGTGTATGAATGAAAGAATGCAAATATTGATTAGCAAATTTTAAGGCTCTCTCTAAGGATGTTAAGCCAAACCTAGAGTCCAAGCTCTGATACCAATTGAAAAACACCTAGAGGGGGGTGAATAGGTGTAATTGCTAATCTAATAACTTTTTAAAACAAGTATGGATGAATGATGCAACGATCTCTCAAAAAAAGACTAGGAGCTGTATACCCGGTGAAGGGTTCTAAACTCCTTCCTCGTGATTTCTCTGGATATGAGTTAGAGGTGCGCAATGCAATCTTGTTGTATGAAATTTGATCGACAAATTATCAATGAATGTATAATATGCAATGTTAAAGTGCACACAAGAAATATCACAAGTAAAGGAAACAATAAGCAATAAAGAGCAATTGAAAGTAAAGCGAAATAGAGAGCAAGAGAAAGAAGGCAATCACAAACACAAGTATTTGTTTCGAGGTTCGAGCCACCGCTCTACTCCCCGCCTTCACCTCCGTGAAGGGTTTCCACTATCCACCGAGGAATTTACAAGGTCTACCGAAGACCGGAGTACCGAACTCCACCACTTACAAAGCCTCTACCAAAGAGGTATCTCCACAAGAGTAACAAAAAGAACAAGTAACCAAGTGATTAATAGAGATCACAAACTCTTTACAACACTTCTCTTTACAACTTCCTTATAGAATGAGGATTGAAATTTTGGCTCTAGAAGTGTAGTGAGAAATAAACTCAGTTGTAAATGAAATTTTCTTTCTAACACAACTGAGAAACAAAGCCAAGAATGAATTGAAAAATAGAGAGCTTTTGAAACTTTTCTTTTCTTTTGAAAACTTTGAAAACTAGGTATATTTTCTTGGTGTATTTGCAAGAGACCTATCTCTCTATTATAGAGAGAGGAAGGGATTAAAACTCATTTAATTTAAGCTTATTTGATCAGAAAATAATCCACAATACTCAGAAAAAGTCTGCCACAAAAATAGTGTAAAAACAGATTTCAGATTTTCACCAAAGAGGAAAGAGCCGTTGGCAGCTGGCAGGCTTGGCGGTCGACCGGCCCGGTCGGCCATCAGTCCTGCTGGCATATAGCCGTTGAGCTCGGGTTGACCGACCGGTCGACCGTCATAAAGAAGGAAACACAGTTTTGTATAGGCGGTCGACCGGTCGGCCGACCGACAAAAACAGAGAGCAGAAGTTTTTGGTCGGTCGACCGGTCGGCCGACCGACAGACGTGCACGAGCGTGCACGTCCTGGACACAGGATCCGGTCGACCGGTCCGGTCGGCCGGTCGAGCCTGACACAGAAAAACTGAGAGGAAATTTTGGACTTGGAAAATTTTGTAAAATATTTTTGTAGGTATATGTAGCTAAGTATCATGCTGAAAAGATAGTTATACATGGAGTAAACAAGATATAAAATTTGTAAGGATTTTGAATCATGTATAAGAATCAAGGCATGAACTTAAAAACAAATACCAAGAAGAAAAACTTGTATTTTAAAAGTGTGTGTGTGTGTGTCCTAAAGCCAATATTCTACAACCTCAAACTTTAACAAACTATATCTTACATTGGTTCTAAATGACTACAAGATCTTCAAGTGGGCTTCTCCACATGATTTTGCAAGCTTGATACTTGAGTCAAAACTACCTTCCTTTAGGGAAGAATGCTCCTAGAATCATTAGAACCCTGAAACACACTGAAACAACAAACATGATTAGTACAAATAACTATATATATTTTGTGATCATCAAAACACACTAAAACGGGTGATTGTAACCTTGGGCCAACAATCTCCCCCTTTTTGATGATGACAAAACATATAAGTTATTTTAAACAAATGGAAGAAGAGCTTGGAAGCTCCCCCTCAAAATATGCTATGTATAAAAGGAATGACTATGAATGACAATATACATAAAGCATAAAATCTATATAAAACACAAGTAAAACTTAAGATGCAAAGCATCAAAACAAACTATGCAAAGCATCAAAACAAACTAACTTTTTCTTCCCCTTTTTGTCATAGATCAAAAAGGGTTAAACAAGATAAAAATATTTTTCTTCAAGAATCCATAATACAAACATTCAACTCACCACAAATGAATGAAAATCTAGCATAGTCTAGAGGTTTTGTAAAAATATCGGCAAGTTGAAAATCGGTAGAAACATAATCAATATCAATATCACCTTTCTCATAATGATCTCTAAGAAAGTGATACCTAATGTCAATGTGCTTAGTTTTACTATGTTGATTTGCATTCTTTGTTATATGAATAGTACTAGTATTATCACAAAATATTTGAATATGAGAAAAATGTAAATCATAGTCAAGGAGAGTATGGTTCATCTAAAGAACTTGTGCACAACAAGCTCCGGCTGCAACATACTCCGCCTCGGCGGTTGAAAGGGCTACCGAATTTTGCTTTTTGGAAGACCAAGAAACAAGACAATTATCAAGAAATTGACATGTTCCACTTGTACTCTTCCTATCTACCCTACAACCCGCATAGTCGGCATCCGAAAAACTCTTCATGTCAAAAAGTCCGATTTTCGGATACCACAAACTCATTTCAATTGTGCCCTTAAGGTATCTAATTATGCGTTTTACCGCAACTAAATGGGACTTTAGGACACGATTGAAAACGAGCACAAAGACAAACCGAAAATATAATATCCGGCCTACTAGCCGTCAAATACAACAAACTACCAATCATGCTACGATAAAGCTTAATGTCTAAACTTTTACCTTGTTCATCCTTGTCAAGCTTTGTGGTTGTTGCCATGGGAGTTTTGCTCACTTTAGCTCCTTCAAGTCCGAACCTCTTGATTAATTCCTTTGTGTACTTGGCTTGATTGATGAAGATCCCATCCTTATTTTGCTTGATTTGGAGACCAAGGAAATAGTTGAGCTCACCCATCATAGACATTTTAAATTCATCCTTCATGCATGATTCAAAAGCTTGGCAAAGAGATTCATTAGTAGAACCAAATATGATATCATCCACATAAATTCGCATAATAAGAATATCATTTTCAATATGTTTTGTAAACAAGGTAGTATCTATTTTACCTTTCTTAAAACCTTTGGAAATTAAAAATGAAGAAAGCCTTTCATACCAAGCCCTAGGGGCTTGTTTTAAACCATAAAGAGCTTTGTCAAGTTTAAAAACAAAATCCAGATGTATAGGATCAACAAACCCGGGGGGTTGTTCAACATACACCTCCTCTTCAATAAATCCATTCAAGAAAGCACTCTTAACATCCATTTGAAACAACTTAAAATCTTTATAAGAGACAAATGCAAGTGTCATCCGTATGGCTTCTAGCTGTGCTACGGGTGCAAATGTTTCTTCAAAATCGATTCCCTCGATTTGGGTGTAACCTTGGGCAACTAACCTAGCTTTATTCCTAACAACGTTACCCGACTCATCCAACTTGTTCTTGAAGATCCACTTAGTACCAATTGTTGGTCTATCGTGGGGCCTAGGAACAAAGTGCCAAACTTGATTGCGCTCAAATTGATTGAGTTCCTTTTGCATGGCTAGCAACCAATATGAGTCGGCCTCGGCTTCGAGAACACTTTTGGGTTCAAGGTGAGAAATAAAAGCATAGTGTTCACAAAAATCTTGAAATTTAGAACGAGTAGTTTCCCCTTGAGATACTTCACCTATAACAAGGTCCTTAGGATGATGTGGATTATATCTCCAATCCTTTGGAAGTTGTTGAGTTGGCTCTACAACATCTTGAATTTCATTTCCTTGAGCCTCACCTTCTTTAGCTTCATTTCCTTCATCATCCTTTGGCATGCTTGCAATTGTAGTTGAATCCTTCAAAGTAATTTTCTCTATGTCTTCATGTAAAGAATCTATTTCTATAACATTCTTAACAAACATATTAGATTCCTCAAATTTTACATGTATAGATTCCTCAATAGTCAAAGATGACTTGTTGAAGACTCTATACGCTTTACTAGTATTTGATTATCCAACAAAAATTGCTTCAAAAGATCTAGCATCAAATTTACCTAAATTATCTTTTGTATTCAAAACAAAACACTTGCATCCAAAAATTTTGAAATATGAAACATTAGGTTTTCTAGAATGATAAATTTCAAAAGAAGTCTTTAAAGAATTTTTACACAAATAGATACGGTTTGATATGTAGCATGCGGTGTTTACGGCCTCGGCCTATAGATATTGAGGGAGGTCATATTCACTCATCATAGTCCTAACCATCTCTTGAAGAGTTCTATTCTTCCTTTCAACTACTCCATTTTGTTGTGGAGTTCTAGGACATGACATTTCATGCTTAATTCCCTTTTTATCACAATAAGTCATGAAGAGTTGGTTAACAAACTCACCACCTCTATCACTTCTTATTTTCAAAATCGAAAAACCTTTTTCTTTTTCAACCCGTTTTCGAAAAATCTTGAAATGTGAAAAAAATTTGATCTTTGTGTTCCAAAAAGAAAAACCAAGTAAATCGGGAAAAATCATCAACTAAAACAAATGCGTATCTACTACCATTTAAGCTTTTAGTTTTAGTTGGTCCAAAAAGATCCATGTGAATTAATTCTAATGGCCTTGTTGACATGATATCCTTGATTGGTTTGAAAGAAGACTTGGTTTGTTTCCCAAGTTGGCACGCACCACAAATGCGATCTTTTTCAAACTTCAAGCAAGGGATACCCTTCACCAATTCCTTAGAATTAATCCTAGCAAGATGATCAAAAGAAACATGTCCTAATCTTCTTGCCAAAGCCAAGAAGTCTCATCAAAAACATTCAAGCATTTAGTAGAACAATCCAAATTGAGCATGTCAATGATATAAACATTATTATCACGAAATCTGGTGAGAATACAATCATTGGTTTTACAATCAAAAATTTTGCAAGAAGAATCATCAAATACAACTCTAAGACCACGATCACAAAGTTGACTTATACTACGCAAGTTATGTTTTAAACCATCAACAAGAACAACATTTTCTATAATAGGAGATGCACCAATTTGAATGTTACCTATACCAATGATAGTGCCCTTGGAGTCATCTCCGAAGGTGACGGTGCCACCTTCAACGTACCTTGATAGGGTTGTAAAGTTGTTGATATCGCAAGTCATGTGTCTTGAACAACCGCTATCAAGGTACCACCGCTCCTTACGTCTTGGAGCATTGGTGTGTACCTGCATCAAATAATTTAGGACTTGATTTTGGTACCCACATTTTCTTGGGTCCTAAAGAGTTAATATCACGGATCCACACAAGATTATTTGTTCTATTAAATTAATCATAGCAAAACTTAGCTAAATGGCCATTCTTACCACAATAAGTTTATCTATAAACTCTACCATATTTAAATGCATAATGAGTGTGTTGCTTACTAGCATGTGACTTGTGAGCATGAGTAGCTTTAACATGAGAAGTGTTATGCGAAGTGTTGACATGATGAGTATTTTTAGCATGGGTTGTTTTGTCATTCTTAACATGTGAAGAGTGCCTATTTGAAAACTTTTCCTCTAATTTCTTAGTATTAAAAGCACATTCTTTTAACACATTTTCAAAATTAACAATTCTAGTTTTCAACAAAGAAAATTTATTTTCATCAACTTTTGAAAATTTTGCTTTACATGCAACTTTATAAGCTTCAAATTCTCTTTTTGTTGAAACAAGGTTGGAAGAGATTTCATTCTTTTCTTGTAAAACAATAGCATGTTGATTTTTAAAAATCTAATTTCCTTTTTCTAATTTTATACATTCTACCTTTTTATCATCATAGCTTTCAGAAAGTTCAACAAAAGAATGTACAAGCATTTCTTTACTTAATTCATCATCTTCATCAAGAGGTTGAGTGGTTACCTTGGGTGTGTTTGCCATGAAACACATATTTGCCGTGTCCACCTCATCTTCGGATTCACTTTCCGAATCCCAAGTGGCTTTGTATGCTTTCTTTTCAAACGGCCTCTTTTGCTTCAAGGAGGAAGTCACCTTTTTCTTGAACTCGGGACAATCAGCCATGATGTGTCCGGGCTTTCGGCAATTGTAGCAAATGATTCTTCTCTCCTCTTTTCCTTCAACTTTTCTTCTAAAGTTAAGCTTGTTCTTTCGATATATTCTCTTCACATTTCGCACAAGGAGGGAAAGCTCCTCATCTTCTTCTTCATCTTCTTCACCGTCATCAAGAGTGGAGGAAGACTTGAAGGCTATGGATTTCTTCTTTTGTAGAGCCGCTTCTTCTCTTGCCTTCTTTTCCATCTCATGAGTCTTTAAGTTTCCAATGAGACTAATGAGATCCATTTCATCCTTGTCATTCAACTCTTTCAAGGTGGTAGCATTTATCTCCCATGATGAAGGAAGAGCCCGAATCACTTTTCGCACCTTTTGGTCATTGCTAATATCATCACCTAAAGAGGAAAGAGCATTGGTGATTTTAGTAAACCTTTAATCATGCAATCAATAGATTCATCATCAATCATTTTAAAGCTTTCATATTGGGACCTCAAGAGATCTATCTTAGCTCTCTTTACTTGTGATGTCCCCTCGTGTGTGACCAACAAATGTTGCCAAATCTCATAGGCAGATTGGCAATGTATTACCCGTGTAAGGTCATCCTCATTCAAGGCGGTTAGGAGGGAATTTTGGGCCTTAGAGTTAGCCTCATATTCTTTAAAGGTAAAGTCGGACCAAGTGCTTTCATCACTATCGGGTCTAACATAGGGTTTGGTCAAAGATTTTGCAACTAAGCTACCTAAGGATTGTAGAAAAATAGTCATCCTAACCTTCCAAATAGGGAAATTAAGTCCATCAAATTTAGGAGGGGTTTTGATGTTATCGGCCATGTTTACTAGTGTATGAATGAAAGAATGCAAATATTGATTAGCAAATTTTAAGGATCTCTCTAAGGATGTTAAGCCGAACCTAGAGTCCAAGCTCTTATACCAATTGAAAAACATCTAGAGGGGGTGAATAGGTGTAATTACTAATCTAATAACTTTTTAAAATAAGTATGAATGAATGATGCAACAATCTCTCAAAATAAGACTATGAGCCGTATACCCGGTGAAGGGTTCTGAGCTCTTTCCTCGTGATTCCTCTGGATATGAGTTAGAGGTGCGCAATACAATCTTGTTGTATGAAATTTGATCGACAAATTATCAATGAATGTATAATATGCAATGTTGAAGTGCACACAAGAAATATCACAAGTAAAGGAAACAATAAGCAATAAAGAGCAATTGAAAGTAAAGAGAAATAGAGAGCAAGAGCAAGAAGGCAATCGCAAACACAAGTATTTGTTTTGAGGTTCGAGCCACCGCTCTACTCCCCGCCTTCACCTCCACGAAGGGTTTCCACTATCCACCGAGGACTTTACAAGGTCTACCGAAGACTGGAGTACCGAACTCCGCCACACAAAGCCTTTACCAAAGAGGTATCTCCACAAGAGTAACAAAAAGAACAAGTAACCAAGTGATCTTAATAGAGATCACAAACTCTTTACAACACTTCTCTTTACAACTTCCTTATAGAATGAGGATTGGAATTTTGGCTCTAGAAGTGTAGTGAGAAATAAACTCAGTTGTAAATGAAATTTTCTTGCTAACACAACTGAGAAACAAAGCCAAGAATGAATTGAAAAATAGAGAGCTTTTGAAACTTTTCTTTTCTTTTGAAAACTTTGAAAACTAGGTATATTTTCTTGGTGTATTTGCAAGAGACCTATCTTCTCTATTTATAGGGAGAGGAAGGGATTAAAACTCATTTAATTTAAGCTTATTTGATCAGAAAATAATCCATAATACTCAGAAAAAGTCTGCCACAAAAACAGTGTAAAAACAGATTTCAGATTTTCACCAAAGAGGAAAGAGCCGTTGGCAGCTGGCAGGCTTGGCGGTCGACCGGCCCGGTCGGCCGTCAGCCCTGCTGGCATATAGCCGTTGAGCTCGGGTCGACCGACCGGTCGACCGTCATAAAGAAGGAAACACAGTTTTGTATAGGCGGTCGACCGGTCGGCCGACCGACAAAAAATAGAGAGCAGAAGTTTTCGGTCGGTCGACTGGTCGGCCGACCGACAGACGTGCACGAGCGTGCACGTCCTGGACACAGGATCCGGTCGACCGGTCCGGTCGGCCGATCCAGCCTGACACAGAAAAACTGAGAGGAAATTTTGGACTTGAAAAAATTTGTAAAATATTTTTGTAGGTATATGTAGCTAAGTATCATGCTGAAAAGATAGTTATACATGGAGTAAACAAGATATAAAATTTGTAAGGATTTTGAATCATGTATAAGAATCAAGGCATGAACTTAAAAACAAATACCAAGAAGAAAAACTTGTATTTTAAAAGTGTGTGTGTGTGTGTCCTAGAGCCAATATTCTACAACCTCAAACTTTAACAAACTATATCTTACATTGGTTCTAAATGACTACAAGATCTTCAAGTGGGCTTCTCCATATGATTTTGCAAGCTTGATACTTGAGCCCGAAATGAGGTGACTTGAGTCAAAATCACCTTCCTTTAGGAAAGAATGCTCATAGAATCATTAGAACCCTGAAACACACTGAAACAACAAACATGATTAGTACAAATAATTATATATGTTTTGTGATCATCAAAACACACTAAAACGGGTGATTGTAACCTTGGGCCAACACTGCGACTATGGTCGCAGTACTCACGACAGCATTTTTTTTAGGTGAGTTTTTTTGCTAAGTTATATGTAATAACGGTGTCTAAGGACTAATACTATAGTCGCAGTTTACGTATGGTTTTATATGTTTGATCTTCACTGTAACTTATTGCATACGAAGTAAGACTGCTACTATGGTCGCAGTGTTTTAGAACAACAGTCGTAATTTTCTAATTTGTGATATACAGTGAAATATACTGATTTGAGAGGATTACGATCATGTTCGTAGTATTATCTGTTCATATAATTTATTTTTGAACTGCGACCATGGTAGCTGTATATAACTTTATTGAATGTAAAACGATCAAACTGTTTATGACTGGACAGTGACCGTGGTCGCCGTTTCATATGTAATTATAATATGAGTGCTGCGACCATTATCTCAGATAAGATGCAGAAATAATAACTATACGACATACTTTATATGTATTTTAAAAATATGAAAGATTTTTTTACAGATAGAAGTAAATTTTATTTATAACATAATATGGTCAGAAAGAGACCTTACAAAAAAAGAGCATTAAAAGCTGTCAATAGAAGACAAAATAACGTTGAATATTAGAAGATTAGGAAATCCTAATCCTCATCGTCTTCACCATCATAAGCAGATTCGTCGTCTTCATTCTCCTCGTCTTCCTGTTCATCACTTATTTCCTCATCATCTTCCTGTTTTTGAGGATTTTTTTTGTTCATCGATAAACTCCCAGAATGGATCTTCTCTATCAAGCTCTTCCTCCGATCCGTGTCGAGAGAACGAGCCTGCAGCATCAGAGGACATGCTTTCATCAAGCATGTCTCTGTCAAGTGGCTGAGGAATAATGTCCTCCTCACTAACCCACATGAAAACTTCATCATCATCATGAATAGGAGGATCAGTTAAAATATTATTTGATGTAGTGAGATAGTCTAAAGGAGTGAAGTCCAGACTGGTATCAGATTCACTAGAATACCCTGAAGAAAGAGGACCGGTGGGGGATTGGTTGAAGTTGAATTCTGAGTGTTCAGAGGAAGAAGATGGGGAAGACATGATTCAAGAATGAATTGTTTTTCTGGAAGTTTTTGAAATCAAATTGAAAAGGAGCAAAAATATAGTTTTTAGATATGAGATAATATATTAGTTACAAGCACTATATAAAGGTCAATAATGTGAAAGAACATGAATAGTAATAATAATTGTTATAGGTGACGGTTGAGTATGGTTAGAAGTGGAAAAAAAAATTTAAACATTTAATTGAAGAGTTATGGCTGGAGAATCCGAAGAGTTCTTTTATTCCAGAGGTTTACTACGTGAAGTACAAATAAACTTGTTATAGAATGTTTTGCCTATATCTTTAGATTACATATGGTGCACATCTTTCCTTTATCATGATTAACATTAGTGCATCTCTTTTTTCTAGACTGTTGTTGTATCACGGTAGATAGATTATTAATTACTTCATTAAATTCAGTGTAATTAATATAGTATTTTTATAAGATGTGATATACGCGAACTGATCTCTGGGTCGCATGGCTAAACTACCTTATAAAATTATAAAAAATCTTTTACACAAGGCATGCGAAAAAAGATTGCGACTTTGGTCGCAGTGCCGAAGGAGGTCGCAGTGTTGTACGATAACATATTTTCGTCTGTTATTTTTTATGTTATAAGGAATGCGACTATGGTCATGTCACCGTGATATAAAATTTTTTTTTGTTATACTATGACTGCGACTAGTGTCGCAGTCGTCATTTAAAATTGAAAGTTATTTTGTATTAAGTCTGCGACCATGGTCGCAATGATTGAAAGTTTTATTATATTATGACTGCGACTGTGATCGCGAAATTTGTAAAACGGTGAGAATTCTGTTACATTTTGTGTGTTTATTTCACATTATATTCATCCAATTTTTTTTCTATTATATTTTTGATGTAGTAGAATTACGAATTTTATAACTGTAGATATATTCAACTAAAAATTATTTTAGGTAATTTTGTTTGTGGATGAGTTTATGGCAGTTTAGAAGTAAAAATGGGTTTTTTTTTGTTATTTTGATTCACGAATGTTTAGGCGGGATTTATGGGTTATTTTTGTCATTTTGATTCACGAATGTTTAGGCGGGATTTGTTTGTTTTTTTTGGCGCCTACACTCTGCGGCCGATCTGTGGCATATATTCAGTCACGTCACCGCGGGCTGAGAAACTCTCTCAGCCGTCGGCTGAGGTACAGTAACCCCATATATATATATATATATATATATATATATATATATATATATATATATATATATATATATATATATATATATCAGTCGACGGCTAAGAGACCCTCTCAGCCTGCGGTGACGTGGCACATTATTAGCCACACTAGAAAGGACGCCCCGCCTATTGAAACAATTGAAATTACTAAATACCCCTGCGGTAAAAGATAGTGCATTTGTATAGTTTATTATTTTTTTATATTTCTGACGTTAGTCAATATTGTCACAATTATCTTTTACAGCTGCGGCCAAACTAGAACCAACTTCATCAAATCACGAAACTAATTTGAATGCTTCTTTGTTAATTTTTTTGTTTATGCAAATATTATATATTTTAGGAATGCGCCTAAGCTCGTAGTTGTCAATAAAATAATTTCTCAACAGTTTTAAATTTTTTTTACGGAGATATTATATATTTTAGGAATGCGCCTAAGGTCGTAGTGGTCAATAAATTAATTTCTCAATAGTTTTAAAAGCGCCCTTTATCGCAGTCTACAATTATTTAATTTGTAGATTTTTTATGATATGATATGTAAGAATTTTACTGATTTTGAATATAGTCGCAGTTTACTTTTTTCGCATGTAATGTATAAATTATTATTTTTATTTTTTTACATATTGAATGAGGATAAGGACTGCGATTATGATCGCAATGCTTAACGAGAGCATATCGTGGACGTTTTTTTTGCTAGGTTAAATGTAATAACAGTGACTATGAACTGATACTATAATCGCAATTTACGTATGATTTTATATATTTGTTCTTCACTGTGACTGTTGTCTCAGCCGCCTATAAACTATTAAATTTTTTTTTTTACATATTGCATGCGATCAAGGACTGCGACTATGGTCGCAGTACTCACGACAACATTTTTGTTGATGAATTTTTTGCTAGGTTAAATGTAATAACGGTGACTAAGGACTGATACTATAGTCGCAGTTTACGTATGATTTTATATATTTGCTCTTCACTGTAACTGTTATCTCAGCCGCCTATAAACTACAAATTTTTTTTACTTATTGCATGCGAAGTAGGACTGCGAAGTCGCAGTGTTTAAGAACAGCAATCGCAGTTTTCTAATTTGTGATATACAGTGAAATATACTGATTTGAGAGGATTACAATCATGTTCGCAGTATTATCTGTTTATATAGTTTAATTTTGGATTGTGACCATGGTAGCTGTTTTTAACTTTATTGAATGCAAAATGATCAAACTGTTTATGACTAGACAGCGATCGTGGTTGCAGTTTCATATGTAATTATTATATGAGTATTGCGACCATTATCGCAGATAAGATGCAGAAATAGTAACTATACGGTATACTTTATATGTATTTTAAAATATGAAAGATTATTTTACAGATAGAAGTAAATTTTATTTATAACATAATATGGTCAGAAAGAAACCTTACAAAAAAATAGCATTAAAAGCTCTTAAAAGAAGACAAACGACGTTGAATATCAGAAGATCAGGAAATCCTAATCCTCGTCGTCATCACCATCATAAGCAGATTCGTCGTCTTCATTCTCCTCGTCTTCCTATTCATCACTTATTTCCTCATCATCTTCCTCTTTTTGAGGGTTTTTTGGTTCATCGATAACTCGCAGAATGGATCATCTCTATCAAGCTCTTCGTCCGATCCGTGTCGAGAAGAACCTGTTAAAGATATGTTCAAAGAAAACGAGCCTCTAGCATCAGAGGACATGCTTTCATCAAGCATGTCTCTGTCAAGTAGCAGAGGAATAATTTCCTCCTCACTAAGCCCAGGAAAACTTCATTATCCTCATGAAGAAAAGGATCAGAAAAAATATTATTTCATGTAGTGAGATAGTAAAAAGGAGTGAAATCCAGACTGGTATCAGATTCACAAGAATACCTTGAAGAAAGAGGACCGGTGGGTGAATGATTGAAATTGAAATCTGAGTGTTTAGAGGAAGAAGATGGGGAAGACATGATTCAAGAATGAATTGTTTTATGGAAGTTTTGAAATCAAATTGAAAAGGAAGAGCAAAAATATAGTTTATAGATATGAGATAATATATTAGTTACAAGCACTATAAAAAGGTCAATAATGTGAAAGAACATGAATAGTAATAATAATTGTTATAGGTGACGGTTGAGTATTGGAAGAAGTAGTAAAAAAATTAAATATTTAATTGAAGAGTTATGGCGGGAGAATCCGAAGAGTTCCTTTTTTCCAGAGGTTTATTACGTGAAGTACAAATTAACTTTTTATAGAATGTTTTTCTTATATCATTAGATTACGTATAGTGCACATCTTTCCTTTATCGAGATTAATATTATTGCATCTCTTTTTTCGAGACTGTTGTTGTATCACGGTAGATAGAATATTAATTACTTCATTTAATTCAGAGTAATTAATGTAGTATTTTATAAAATGTGATATACGCGGACTGATCTCAAGGTCGCATGGCTAATCTAATTTGTAAAATTATCAAAAATCTGTTACATAAGGCATGCGAAAAAAGATAGCGACTGTGGTCGCAGTGCTGAACGATAGCATGTTTCGTCTGTTATTTTTATGCGAATAAGGAATGCGACTAGGGTCGCAGACGTGATATAAAATTGAAAGTTATATTATATTAAGTCTGCGACCATGGTCACAATGATAGAAAGTTTTGTTATCTATGACTGCGACTAGTGTCACAGTCGTCATATAAAATTGAAAGTTATATTATATTATGTCTGCGACAATGATCGCAATGTTCGAAAGTTTTATTATACTATGACTGTGACAATGATCACAGACTTTATAAAACGGTCAGAATTCTGTTACATAAGGCTTGTGAAAAAGGACAGCGTTTGTCGTCGGAGTGCTGAACGATATCATGTTTCGTCTGTTATGAATTTTTTTAGATAAGAAATGTGAAATAATTAACCATTGTATTTCATTATTTTTTTTACACTGTACATTTGTAATAGAAAAATCAATATACGGTTGCCCCACATTAAATTTCATTTTTCTATTCATTTCAGTTTCTTTTATTAAACCTATATGAGTTGAAAATAACACGAAATAAAATAATAAAAAAATTAAATAAAAATAACAGTTTTTTTACGTTTCAAGCATGTTTTTTTACTTTTCACTGCTGCTGTTTATTTCACATTATCTTGATCCAAATTTTTTCTATTATATTTTCGATGTAATAGAATAAGAAATTTTATAACTGTAGATATATTCAACTGAAAATTCTCTGTAAATTACAAATTTTTTAGGTAAATTTTGGTTGTGGATGAGTTTTTGCTAGTTTAGAAGTAAAAATGGGGTATTTTCGTCACTTTGATTCACGATTCTTTAGGCGGGATTTTTTTGATTATTTTGACGCCTACACTCTGCGACCGATATGTGGCATATATTCAGCCACGACACCGCCGGCTGAGAAACTCTCTCAGCCGTCGGCTGAGGTACAGCAACCCCACATGTATGTATGTATATATATATATATATATATATATATATATATATATATATATATATATATATATATATATGTATATATATATATGTATATATATATATATATATATGTATATATATAGAGAGAGAGATAAACTTGTGTAGTTCCGGAAGGATTCAAGCCTGAATCTTTCCCACTAAAATACCAACATCTGACATTCAAATACAAGATTCACTCTGTTGACGTTGATCTATATTATTTAAGGTAACTAAAAATCAAAAATCACGATTTTGAATACCTTTTGCCCATCTATTAAGCAGCGCAAAATGGACAGCCGAAAGTAGTGAGTTGGCTAGATCTATGTATTTAGACATACAAATTCTCGATCCGGCCATTTGAGCATGATCTAAATATTTAAAAACCCCTACAAACTAATATTTATTAAGCTTCAAATGCTCTAAACCATCACTCTTTAGGCTTCCGTTTTTTTCTTACTTGATGCATGGGGAAAAAGTATTTAAAAATACTTGATTTTTTATTTATAGATTTATAGATACTTGAAATAATATAGATCAACTTTGACGGAATGGATCTTGCATTGGATGATGTATGATTGTATTTGAGTGGGAAGGATTCAGGCTCGAATCCTTCCGTAACTACACAAGTCTATCTTTTTCTCTTTCTCTCTCTCTCTCTCTCTTTATATATATGTGTGTGTAATTCTGGAAGAATTCAAGGTCGGATCTTTCTCACTCAAATACAACCCTACAATATCTGAATACAAGATCTACTCCGTTGAAGTTGATCTGCATTATTTCAAGTAACTAAAAATAAAAAAAATCATGTTTTTTGATTACTTTTTACCTATCCATCAAGTAGGTGCAAAATGGAAGGTCATCCTTACATAATTTATATTTATATTTTGTATGTTTTAAAATAATATTATAATATTTAGAATTTCAGTATTTTTTTATAATTATGAATTTAAAAATATTATTTTACAAAAATATTTAATATGTAATTATTTTAGTTAGTTTTTACTATTATTTTTATAGTTTAATTTTTATTATTAGTTTAATATTTTAATATTATATTTTTTATTATTAGTTTAATATTTTTATTACTATTTAATGTTTAATTGACAAAATTATTATATATGTTAATTTTTTATAACAGATTTATTTAATATATTGGTATTATTTAAATCACAAAACAGTTATGTTTATGATCAACTTTTCGACTTACACTTTCACATTATTAACCAAATACCATAAAACACAATATACTTTTCAGCTTTCACATTTACATTACAACCAAATACCGTAAAACTTTTTTGCACAAATCTCAATTTCTCGCTTACACTTTCACATTTCGCATCCCCTTTTCTACTTGCACATTTTGTTCTCATTTGCAGCAAGCCAAACAGGCCTTACAATTTTTTTTATTGTTTACATACAGGGCATGTTTGGTTGTCGTAATTGGTCGTAATTCGTAAGTCGTAATTGGTAAAGTCTTTTACAGTTGTAAATGAATTACATGCATGTAAGTTTTACGGTGTTTTGTTGGTAATATAAAGTTATAAGTGGGAAAGTGTATTGTATTTTACGGTGTTTAATTATCATAATGTGTAAGTCGTAAGTGAAAAAGTTGACCACAAAATTAACTATTTGGTGATTTAAAAAGTTTTAATATTGCAAATAAATATTAAAAATGCTAAATATTAAAAAAAATTAATACAAATTTGCATGACCTCAAAATTAACTGTAACTGAGCTGTAAGTGAGTGGTAATTGGGTTGCAAGTGAGTGGCAGTTGAGTTGCGTAAGTCTTTTACGAATTACGGTCCAAATAAACGTCATAGTTGTAACTGGATTGTAGGTCATTTACGAATTACGGTCTTTGACGCGAAATAAACAGCCCCATGTAATAAAAAACAACTCAACCAGTAACGTGAAATGTGATGGATTTATTATAGGCTGATTTAGTGTCCTACATTCTTTTATTCCTTTGTGATCTAATCCAATAGTGTAACGTCAATATGTATAGTGATTAAGGCCGAACAAGTTTCCTTGTATATATTAAGCCGAACATTTAAACAATTCGAGAACCGACGTTCGAGCGCCATGAATGAATGGAAAAGGAATTTTTACAGTAAAAAATGTGGTGAAATATCCGCGGGATTAATTTATTGGATGTTGATTTTGCTACAAGGTCAAACAGCGTGACTAGCCAACTGGCTTTATAATAATTTATAAGTGGAGGGGGGCGTGGATTCAATACATATTCATATTTATATCATTATTGCGGATTCATATAATTGAATTAGTCGTCGGTAAATAAACTAAAAAAAAAAATAGAATAATGTATGACCTCGTTTTGACCAGGAGATTTGCTTTCAGACACAAGCTTGCTTAATTATTTAGTATTTTCTCCGGAAAAAATTGTCAAACACCGAGAAAACATACTAACAAGATCCCTGACATCAATCATTCAACAGCTAATTTATTTAACAGTTTGCATACTTTCTTTCTTTTGTTTTTCTAATTAATAATAAGCAGCTAATAGTTATATTTATACACAAAGAAAAGACATAGAGGGCTGTTGAGACGTAGTCAGCGGCTGGCTATCATATGTTATTATCTTAGTGATTTGATCCGATCAGTACCTAACAAACAAACATGGATGCCTCCATCTACATGATGCCAACATTAATATTGGAAGTAATTGTTTCAGACTGGATTTGTAGGAACGTCCAATAATATTGTGTACACACCCTTATTTGGTATCAATTGTTATATATATATATATAGAGAGAAAATTGTATATCAGCCCGCGGGCTGAGAGTATTCTCTCAGCCTGCGGTGACGTGTCTCAATTTGTCACCTCACTGACTTGCGGCCCGCTTTAGGTAGAAGTTAAATTACCAAATACCCCTTATGATAACTTTTCCTTATTGTTTATTATTATTTTTCCCCCCTTTTATTTTTTGCCGCTCTTTATATGATATAAATTACTTTTCACCCTATTTCCTGACCTTTTTTGAAAGATCTAGTTTCACCTTTTCAGTCTGCGATAAACTTTTTTCTGAAAATATAAAATCTTTTGAGATCAATTTTTTCTGCAAAATATTTAATGTCGACGTCTGAGCAGTATACCGGCGATCTTAATATGGAAGATATTGCATCTGGTTCTACTTTCTCTCAGAATATTGAAAATCTTGAAGGGTTGACATCTCTGCATGCTGATCAACAGGTTTTAATTGTTTATATCTATTTTAAAAACAATTTCTTAAATATTTAATGTTTTCTCTTTAGACTATGAGGTACTGCGACCGTTTTAATATTCGGTCGCAATCTTATTTGAAAATAATCTCCGGCTGTGAATTTTTTTTTCTAGGGTATGCGTCTTAGGTCGCAGTCTTTAGTAAGAGAGTAATATATATTTCTTCACATACGGATAACTGCGACTTAGGTCATAGTCTTTAGTAAGGAGTAATATAGATTTTTCACATGCGGATAACTGCGACTTAGATCGCAGTCTTTAGTAAGGAATAATATAGATTTATTCACATACTGATTACTGCGACTTAGGTCGCAGTCTTCAATAAGGAGTATTATAGATTTCATGCCGTATGTGAAATCTTATTTTTATTTACTGCGACTAAGGTCGCAGTCTTTAGTAAGAAGTAATATAGATTTCTTCTCATACGGATAACTGTGACCTTGGTCGCAACAGCTGATAAGAAGTAAATTGTTTTCATCTTTATGCGACCTTGGTCGCATTTATATAACTTATATTTTAGAATACAGTGATATCTAAAAAATATTTATATTTTTCATTTAATTCTTGTAAATTCTTTTTGTAGGATATGAATGCACATGCAGAAATGTCTGGAAGCTCAGATAAGTTTATAGGGAAACAGTTCCTGTCGCATATGGAAGCATACAATTCTACATTGTTTTGCAAGGAATAGAGGTTTTAGCGTGAGAAGAAAAAGTACAGATAAGTCACGGAAGCCTCCTCATGAGATTATTTGCAGAAGATTTTGCTGCAACAAGGAAGGGCTGAAGAAGTTGTGTGACAAAAGACAAGAGGGGCTTACAGTGCATCGTCGAGTTAACACTAGAGTATCTGTCCTGCTGAGATGCATATCCGTCTTCATTTATTGTGGACTCAACTCGATATTGGGTTATCACAAAATTTGTTGATACTCATTCACATGAATTGTCTAGCCCGGATAAGGTACATCACCATTACTCTCACCAGACTCATCGTTCAACAATTAGCAGAAGCATTATGAGCAATCTGGTTGATGTTGGAATGCGGCCTTCAAATATTTCTCGCGCTGTTAATGCAATGAGCCAGGGAGAAGGCTGTGAAGAAGTGCGCCCTCAACAAGTTATTGATTTCACTCGTCAACGTAGAAATAACTGCGGTCATGAGTTTATTACTATTATCAAATATTTTCAAGAGAAAGCCGAGACCGATCCAGAATTCTTCTTTCAAGTGAAGTTGATAACGCGGGCACACTTAGAAGCATTTTTGGGCTGATGGAAGAGCTATTTCCTCGTATCTGAGCTTCTGTGATGTGATCATTTTTGACACCACATACAGGACTAATCACTTGAGCTTGCCATTTGCTCCATTCACTGGAGTAAATCATCACCGGCAGTCAATTTTGTTCGGATGTGCAATGCTTGCTGATGAGCAGAGGGATACTTTTGTTTGGTTATTCCAAAAATGGCTCAAGTGCATGCATGGAGTTGAACCGAAGCTGATTATTACTGATCAGGATGCGCAGATTGGTGAGGCCATCAAGATTGTTTCCCGACGTCTCGGCACCGTACTGTTTCTGGCATGTACGGAAACATATTGCCGAGCAACAAATCCCAATGGCTAACAAGTATGGAGAAGATATGGTCTCCGATTTCCATGCTTGGTACACCTCCCGCGATATAAGCACTTGTGAGGAACGATGGCGTCTGATGAGTGAAAAATATCAGTTAGTTAGAAGAAGAAGATGGCAGTTGGTTGATGAAGATGTACAGGCTTCGTGGACATGGGTTAATACATATCTCAAGGATGTTTTCTCTGCTGGAATGACAACCAGTCAGAGGTCCGAGAGTATTAATTCCTTCTTTGATGGTTTTGTTAACTCAAACACTAAACTAGTGGAATTTGTTCACCAATATGATAAAGCCGTTGCTTCCCGTCGTGCATCTGAATCTCTTCAAGATTTTTAGGGGTTTGAATTCTGTGCCCAATTGTACAACCAATCCATATGAGATACAGGTTTCGAAGTTGTATACACCGAAGATTTTTCAGTTGTTCCAAAAGGAATGGGCAGGCAGTTGTAATGACACTGTTTTCAGAAGAGGTGGAACAGGACAAACCTGGATCAACATATTTGGTTAGTAAATTTTTAGAATCAAAAGACAGTTGGGAAAAGATCAGTTATGATAAGCGAGAGGAACTTCATGTTTCTTGCAGTTGCTCGTTATTTGAAACAGAGGGTATCCTATGTAGACATATTCTGTGTATTTTGTGGCGCAATCACGTTACACATATACCGGAATCATATATACTTCAGAGATGGAGGTTGGATGCTCGTTACAAAAACGTTGCAATTGAAAATGGCATGAGGCCTTTTCCCAGCCAAGGCACTCCACGGACGGCTAGATTGTGGACAGTTCGTTCAAAATTTAATGCAATTCTGGACATGGTCGCTGATTCTGATGAAAATATTTCAAAGTTAGAGGGAGTTTTGGAAAGTTTTGCCCAAAATACCACTAGAGAATACAGAGACATGAGCAAGAAAATGATCATTCATCACATCCTAAGACTGCCGTTGGTTCCAGTGGATCCGTTGTCATATTGCGAGATGGTGAAGAATTGAATATACGTGATCCAATTGGTCCTGTACCAACCAAGGGGAGACCTAGAGCTGCATCCAGGCTTAAGTCTGATTTTGAAGATTCTATATATCAGAAGGAAGTTAAGCATCGAAGATGTGGTAACTGCCAAGAGCTGGGCCATTATAGGACTGGTTGTCCGTTAATGGTATATTACATTAAACCTGTTAATCATTTTTTTTTATAACGATTAATCTTTAAAATTCTTACTATTATTTTTTTATTGGCAGAAGAAGTAGGTTTGGGTTGCCTCCATCTCGAAGGAACAAAGACTTCAATTTTTTGAAGTGCGACCAGGGTCGCACAGTGTAGAGAGATTAAGTCGCATTCTGACACTGGCGTGTAATTATAATCAGATTTATTATTATTCTTGATTTCTACTGTATTATTTTTGTATGTACTTGTACTTTAAAGTTCTACTTTATACTTTAATTTTTTTGTACATAATGTAGTCAGAGACTTTGGTCGCAATGTACATGATTAATTGCGACCAAGGTCGCAGTGTTGTTATTGATAAAGATGGCCAGCAACTGCAATCTAGGGTCGCACTACATGTACTGCGACTTAGGTCGCAGTACGTTAGGAAGGTGTTTCTTTATATTAACACGCATAGCGACCAATGTCGCAGTGTTGTTGTTGATTAAAACATTGCCGCCATTAACTGCGAACAAGGTCGCATTGTATTTTATTAAGACTTCGGCTATCAACTGTCGCAACCTTCTTTTTAAATTTTGAGGTGGTGAAGACTTAAGTCGCAGTATGTTAGGTATGTGTTTCCAATATTAACACGCATAGCAACCAAGGTCGCAGTGTTATTGTTGATTAAAACATTGCCGCCATCAACTGCGACCAAAATCGCATTGTATTTACTAAGGCTGCGACTATCAACTGCGACCAAAGTCGCAACCTTCTTTTTAGATTTTTGAGATGGTGAAGACTTAAGTCGCTGTACGTTAGGTAGGTGTTTCCTTTATATTAACACGCATAGCGACGAAGGTCGCAGTGTTGTTGTTGATTAACACAATTACTGAAGGCATGTTTGTTTCTAACATCAGTACGCAATAGTAAAAGCCAAGTTCTAACAAATGAAGACTGTAAATAATCAATGGAACTTATAATAAATAAATGTATAGAAATGTGTATAAATTAAATCAATACAACAAAAAAATTATGCAATGAATTGCACTTGAAATATTTTTTACATTTATAAAAAAAATTGTGGTATATCAATATTTGTCAACTATCAGTCTTCATATGTCGTATGTCGTATAATGTCTGTTTCTTCATCCCAACTCTTCTCTACATCTGCAAGTATCATGTATGCAAGCTCACTTCTTAGTTTCTGTACAGCATCAACCGTAACAGCATCAGCAGCTGATAGATGATAGTCAGACGCTATGCTTTCCATGTACTTGCATACATATATAGCGCAATCAACACTGAAAATTTCCATAGAGCAATCATTAAATGAAATTAGTTTTTGTACTAAAAAAAAGTAGAAAATATGAAATGAAATTACATGTCAAAAATTTATATACCTGTTTGATTGTTGGGGGCATTTTGCGTATTTTATTATTTTTCTCATTTTTTTTTGGAATGAATCTCAAAAAATCTCTAATAATCTTTCTTTCTGCAATGTCAATAGGAAAAAAAATTAGTATTAATCAAATTAATCAAAATATTAAATTTCAAACTCACCATTATTCTTGCATCTCTTGGTAAAGCTGTGTATATACTTTTTTTGTCAGCTGGGACCAAAGAGTTGTAAAAAATTCACTCTTCTGTGGTGGAATCGAATACCAGCAAGGTCCAGTGAAATCCCTACTCGTTGGCACTATGTTTGTGATTGATCGGGAAGAACATGTAATGCACGTCAGCTGTCCAGTTTTTCAACAGCTTCTGCTTGATGAAATGACCTTCCAGATCTTCAATTTTATTTACAACACCGTGCTGCGGACAAGAAGAAAAAAAATTTAAATCAAATTCAAAATGTAACAAAAAATTATAAACTGCGACCTTAGTCGCACTATATTATTTAGTCGCAGTATATGAGTTAGTAGCAGTACATTTTAATTATAAACTGCGACCTTGGTCGCAGGTCCGACCTTGGTCGCAGGTCGCAGCTGTTACATTTGTCGCAGTACCTGAGTTAGTAGCAATACATTTTAATTATAAACTGCGACCTTGGTCGCAGATCCGACCTTGGTCGCAGGTCGCAGCTGTTACATTTTTGTCGCAGTACCTGAGTTAGTAGCAATACATTTAATTATAAACTGCGACCTTGTCGCAGGTCGCAGCTGTTACATTTTGTCGCAGTACCTGAGTTAGTAGCAATACATTTTAATTATAAATTGCGACCTTAGTCGCAGTACATGTGTGTAGTAGCAGTACATTTTAATTATTCACTGCGACCTTAGTCGCAGTACATGATTTATGCCTACACAGAGATAGAGAATATTAGTAATCTGTTCCAGAGTTGATATTACATTAAACCGTAAAGGAGAAAGTAGATTTTTACCCAAGCTTCGCTTCGGAAGAATATGCTTTTTAATCCTCTCTTTTCTCAAGATGCTGCATGTAGAAATGAATTACATTTGCATCTAAGTCTCTACTGAACATCAGGTCCTCAATGTCATTCCTTGAAATGATGATTGAATTATTGGTATCCTGATACGCAGTAGAACTGCAAGATATTCAAAACAAAGTTAGTAATTAATTGTTCTTATATAAAGGTATAACAAAAATTTTTGATATGAATTAACTTACTCAGAGTAGGACTTGTCGAAGAAATGTTTTATACGAGCTTGTTGATGGGGCTGCAGAATTCTGTATGATGTGGTTTCGGTCAATTCTGTCGATTTTGGCTCAGTGGAGGAAATCTCTTGTCGCCGAAACCAGCGGTAGAAACTCGCAGCCGCAGGCTGTGGAAGAGGATTTCATTTTTTTCTTCTTCTGTTTTGGATAAACAAAGTCGGAGTCATCGCGATCTCTTTCAGCGCGCTTTCGTTCTTTGACTCCCCTTTCTATTGTTCCTTAGAGGTTTCCAAAACAGCTTCTTTTGAGGATTGCTTTTGAGGCGGAGTATGTTCTTGAATTCTTCTTCAGAAGCTCTATCTCTTTGGATTTCTTGAGTCATTTGAGTTAGATCAGAGAAAAACTTGGAATATCTTCCCCAATATTAATTAAAACAGACTCAGAACCCATGATTTTATCCTCTTCCAGTTTTTTCTTCTTCTCCTCTTCAGCCGCTTCTCCATCTACTCCTTCATTCTTTTGTTCTCCATCTGCGCCTTCCTCCTCTTCTTCTCATTCTCTTCCTCCTCCCTCCTCCTCCTCTCCTGCCCCTCCTCTTCCCTCCTCCTCTTCTCCTTCTCCTGCTCCTCCTTTTCCCTCCTCTTCTTCTCCTTCTCCTCTTCTTCCCTCATTCTCCTTTCATTCTCCTCCTCTTCCCTTCTTCTATTCTCCTTCTCCTCCACTTCTCTCCTCCTGTTCTCCTTTTCCTTCTCTTCTTCCCTCTTCTTCTCCTTCTCTTTCTCTTCCTCTTCCCTCTTCCTCCTTTCATTCTCCTCCTCTTCCCTTCTTCTATTCTCCTGTTCCCTTTTTGGTTTTTCTTCTCTCTTTTTCTCTTCTTTTTAATTTTAATTCAGCCTTGAGTCTTTTCTCATTCTCCATATTTTCAATCTTTTTTTCAAGCTGAGAAACATAATCTCTCAAGAGCTGATTTGCAGACCTCAATCGTTTTATTTCTGCTGCTTGAACATCCGGTGGAGGTGGCAAATAACCTTCAAAAATTGGTTCTTGCTCACTCGTTTCAGCCGGTTCTGGCTCCTTTTCCGCCGGGATGTCAGCCTCATTACATGTATAGCCTCCTTCATCTCCTTCA
>JAVJIF010011556.1:0-2500 GCA_038442645.1 Agave tequilana | reverse complement strand
TTTTTAGGGAAACAGTTTCTCACGGATGTGGAAGCATACAATTTGTACAATTCTTATGCAAGGAATAGAGGTTTTGGGCATGAGAGAAAATGAATAGATAAGTCACGGAGGCCTCCTCATGAAGTTATTTGCAGAAAAATTTTGCTGCAATAAGGAAGGTGTGAAGAAGTTGTGTAACAAAAGACAAGAGGGGCTTACAGTGCATCGTCGAATTGACACTAGAGTAGTGTGTCCTGCTGAGATGCATGTTCGTCTTCGTTTTTTATTTGACAGAAGATATTGGATTGTCACCAAATTTGTTGATTCTCATTCACATAAATTGTCAAGTCCGGATAAGGTACATCACCATAACTCTCACCGAACTCATCGTTCGAAGATTAGCAGAAGCATTATGAGTAATTTGGTTGATGTGGGAATGCGCCCTTCAAATATTTCCCGTGTTGTGAAGCATGAGCCAGGGAGAAGGTGTGAAGAAGTGAGCCGCAACAAGTTATTGATTTTACTCATCAACGTAGAAATAACATTGGCCATTGAGTTTATTGCGATCATCAAATATTTCAAGAGAAAGCCGAGACCGATCCAGAATTTTTCTTTGCAAGTGAAGTTGATAACGGGGCATACTTTAGAACATTTTTTGGGCTGAGGAAGAGCTATTTTCTCGTATTTGAGGTCTATGATGTGATCGTTTTGTGACACAACATTCAGGACTAATCACTTGAGCTTGCCATTTGCTCCATTCACTAGAGTAAATCATCATCGGCAGTCAATTTTGTTTGGCTGTGCATTGCTTGCTAATGAGCAGAGGGATACGTTTGTGTGGCTATTCCAAAAATGGCTCAAGTGCATATATGGAGTTGCACCGAAGTTGATTATTACTGATCAGGATGCCCAGATTGGTGACGCGTCGTCAGATTTATTTTTCCAACTACTTGGCACCGGTATGTTTCTGGCATGTACGGAAACATATTGCCGAGCAACAAATCCCGATGACAAACAAGTATGGAGAAGATATGGTCTCTGATTTTCATAATTACTACACATCCCGTGATATAAGCACAATGCGAGGAGCGATGGCGTCTGATGAATGAAAAATATCATTTAGAAGAAGAAGAAGAAGAAGATAGTTGTTTGTTGAAGATGCACAGATTGCGCGGACACGGGGTTAATGCATATCTCAAGGATGTTTTCTGTGCTGGAATGACAACCAGCCAGAGGTCCGAGAGTATTAATTCCTTCTTTGATGGTTTTGTTAATGCAAACACGAAACTAGTGGAATTATTCACCAATATAATAAAGCTGTTGCTGCCCGTCGTACTTCTGAATCTCAACAAGATTTGGGGTTTGAATTTTATGCCCAACTGTACATCGAATCCATATGAGATACAAGTTTCAAAGTTGTATACACCGAAGATTTTTCAGTGTTCCAAAAGGAATGGGCAGTTGTAACGACACTGTTTTCAGAAGAGTTGGAACACGACGGACCTGAATCAAAATTCTGATTGGTGATTTTTCAGAATCAAAAGACAGCTGGGAAAAAGGTCAGTTATGAGAAGCCTAAGGAACTCCATGGTCTTTTAGTTGCTCATTATTTGAAACAGAGGGTATCCTTTGTAGACATATTCAGTGTATTTTGTGCGCAATCACGGTACACATGTACCAGAATCATATATACTTTAGAGATGGAGGTTGGATGCTCGTTACAAAATATGTTGCAATTGAAATGGCATCAGCCTTTTCCTAGTCAAGGCACTCCACGGACGGCTATATTGTGGACACACTTCGTTCAAATTTAATATAATTCTTGAGATGGTCGCCGATTCTGATATCCATCTTTCAAAGTTGGACGCAAGTTTTGAAAAGATTTGCTGAAGAAGAAACCACTAGTGAATACAAAGCCTGTCAGGAAATTATCAGTCATCACAGCCTAAAACTACAGTGGTTCCAGTGAATCTGTCGTCGTTCTGCGAGATGGTGAAAATAATTATACGTGATCCAATTGGTCCTGTACCAACCAAGGGGAGGCCTAGAGCTGCATCCAGGCTTAAGTTTAGTTTTGAAGATTCTCTATATCAGAAGGAAGTGAAGCATCGAAGATGTGGTACTGTCAAGAGCTGGGCCATTATAGGTCTGGTTGTCCATTACTGGTATTAAATTAAACCTGTTATACACTTCTTTCTAATGATTTATTTTTAAAATTCTTACTTTCCTTTTAATGGCAGAAGAAGTAGGTTTGGGTTGCGTCCACCTAGAAGAATAAAGTGTTCATTTGACAGTTTCAGTCATGAACTGCGACCAGGGTCGCACAGTGCATAGAGATTTATGTCGCATGCTGCCACTGGCGTGTCATATAAGCATATTTTAATATCAATTGACTTCTACTATACTATTTTTGTAAGTAGTTGTACTTTAGAGTTTTACTATTACAAACTTGGCCTATATAGTTTACTTTTATTTTCTTTAACGTATATAGCGACTTTGGTCTCAAAGATAAGCAGTGTAA